>JADOBS010301411.1:0-12073 GCA_015708375.1 Cydonia oblonga
GGGGGGGGGGGGTGGGGGGGGGGGGGCGGTGTTGGCGGAATATATTTCAATGGATTAGCTAGAAATGGTTGGTGTGATGTAGCGTTTTGTTGACTTAAACATATGCACTTCAAAAAAGTTCTCCCAATGAGATTATGAGTCCCACCCATTTCACTTAAACAAGTGATTTACCCCTAACCCATCATCACCATTAATTATACTTAATGGTGGGTCTAGTCTCTTTGTAAAATTCAAGAAACTATGATCATTCCCGTCGACAATCAATTATCTCGATTGTTTATTTGGAAAAGAATTTTAAACACCCGGCGATATTCTAAATTAATAAACGATTTCTTATGTTTTAACTTTCACACATTTTAGCCGGTACTGATTTAGAATATTGAAATAGTGGTGTACCGGTACAAGTAAGTCTCTCTCATTCAATTAGGGGTGGGTTAATCACATGATTAGAATTGAAAAACAGCTTTAACGGTGTTGATGATTGAGTAAACTAATCCGTGTCTTGTTTCTCTGTATCTTTCGTTCCCTTGAGGATTTGGCTTGGGGTGTGAGTGAATAATGAAAGTCGATAGAATATAATTAATGTAGTCATGCTGATTTAGACACCTTTGCATTGATCAAACTCGAAGCACATGAGGGCTTTGACAAGTTTAGACGACGACCCTTGTCCTAGTGGAGAAAGAAAACAACAAATTAAATTAAGTAATTATGTAGGTAGGTGTTTGCACATGGGAAAATGCCCACTTTGTCAAAAATCTTAGACGGTATCGCTTGTGATTGTATTTGATTGAGAAATTTATAAGTGTTTTTGGATGCATACAATGTTATCTTCACTAAAGGGTGAGAGAGTCGACTATGACTCATGTGATCTATCCATAATAGCTCGGTCGGAATTCGTTTTTAGCAAGAATTGAACATAAGATCTCTCACCTACAAATGAAGAGAAATACGAATAGACCGATGTACTAAAAACATCTCCAATCGGAGATCTATATTGAGTTGTATAGAGATGTCAAAGTAGTTTACATCCCACATATACGTCTTCAAGATTGGAGATTCTCCAAGTGATTAGCGTTAGCGTCGTTGTGAAAAAAGCACGTACGCCATGAAGCATTTACGAACATAAGTGTTTTCTACACCGACATTCCAAATCCGCCCGTAAGACTGATAAAACGCATTGCATAGGAAGTGAGAGTTGAGCAGATAGGGAGCACGCCAAGACCCGACAAGAAAGAAAATGGAGGAAGATTGCATCGAGTCGTAATGATTTGCAGTGATCGAGGGGGGATTAAGGTGAGGAGTAATAAAAAATCCACCGACACACACAAGGACTAATGATAATTGAAACGACCAACCCCCCATAACATTTGGTTTCATGATATTGCCAATTTGCCAGCTGCAAACTTACTCCTCGGACAATAATGCTCTGTCACTGTTGTGTTGCTTCTCCACGAAGCCGCGAGCGCATAGCGTGAGTTGGCAAAATCTCGGGTGTAACCGGAGGTATTTTCCTCTCTCCGACTTTCTCACACAGAGAGAGAGAGAGAGGAGGAGGATATACCCCTGTTACACGCTTAGAAACTCTCCTAAGAGCTGCTGCACCCATGCAGAGTATAGAGATGTCATCGAAATTTTACGATGATCACTGAAAGATGAAAAATTTAAGATCCTATAAAGTACCCAAAATTTCATACATTACAATAGCACACAACCCTCAAAAGTTATACTGATTGATTGTAGGCAACCAAAAATAGATTTATAGCATAACAAAAAGCTTAGTGTATCTCGGAAAGACCGAAAACACGTAATCCTTCAGCTAATACAATTATCCGTCCGTGAGAAATTCTCCCCACAGCAGTAAGATACAGTTCACCTGCTCTGAGCTCTCTTCTTCTCCACTCCAAACGCAACACAAATAATCGCCCCGTATTACAATTTCTCTCAACATCTACAGCAAACCAACAATCTGTCCACACAAGTTTGACTTCTTCTGTCATATCCGGAGGGGTTGATTTCCAGAACCATACCTGTCTGGCTTTGTCTTTTTCATCTGTGATCTCTGGGTTGCAATCTTTTGGAATGGATTTGGTCCGCCAAATGTTTCTTTGGGTTGCCTTACCTTCTTTCTCTTTCCGCGATCATATTCTTCATCCCTGCATCAATTAAACATTCCACAACTCGTCAGAAGATTTTATATGTAAAGCGTTAACTGGTGAAAATTCATGCTGATCTAAACTAATGTGACATGCAAGGGATTCCAAACTCACCATTCGTCAGGTATATAACCGATGCTGACACTCTTTGCACGGCTTGATTCTACAATACGAGGAGGAGGCAATTCTATTCCGTCCCAACGTGCAACTGCGACCAACATATTTTTTTGAGAGATGCAATCAAGAAATTATAACCACAATAGCATTAGGTAACGTCAGTTTCAATGGGCTTCTTGTTCATATTTTCTAAAAGACAGAAGAAAGAACAAACAAAACAAAAAAGTAATAAAGGTTTATCGAGCATTCGAAACTAACAGTTCAATTGGGTAGAAGTGAAGCTCAACTTGCCAATCAGCATAGATATAAATGCAGAAGGCATTGCAATTGTAAAGGCAACACATGGCATGGCATATATGCAAATACTACAAAACTACCAGCAACCATGGATATATACGGTCAGGAGGGCAGAGTCCTAGATAATATACTCACCAATTGTCTCGTCAAGACCTTGGGTCAACACACCAATCCCTCCATTTTGCATTCTGTCTCTTTTCCGATTGTGTGGGGTATCATTTTCCCCGGTCTCCTGCGGATTTTCTTTTGAGCAAGAGCTAGAGACATTACCAATTTGTAGTCTTTTATCACTTGCAAGCACTGTACCATTCTGACCAACACTTTCTCTAAACTCACCCTTATTGGCAGCCATTAAAGAATCACCATGAGATTTCATTTCCTGCTTTTTATCAGTTCCATCTGCTTCCTTTTTTAAGCCAGATTTGGTCCCCTTCCTCCTAGACTTTCGCTTAGAAGGAGTAGAAACCAAGGGAATTGACCGGGTTTGCTCAGATGTAGACGGCCCCATATCAGATAAGCAAGAATTGTCCATCACGTGTTCCTTAAGAAGGCTACTGCTATCTGAAGATGGGTGCTTACTCCTTTTGTGTTTCTTCTTCTTCTGTACACTTAAGACAGCCCGGGAAAGTAAGCTAGGTCGTAACTGCATGGATGCAACCTTAGACTTCAGCTGCTTCTTTTTCAATTTTCTATAGCGTTTGCAATCAGAAGATTTCACAAGCAATGATCCATATGTCACAATTAATGAAGAGCCAGACAATTTTGCTGACTCATCAATTACTACTTTTTGGCCTGAATCACTAGTCTTCTCACCCAAAACATTACAAGCAGCACTTCCAACCTAAAATATAAAAGAAGTTAAATCATGACAACACAACCTATATAGAATGCACAAAAAATACAAAAATAAAAATAAAAATTACCTGACTAATTTTAGAGCTTGGTTGATCTGATGATTTGACAGGGTGAATTCCCTGCTTTTTCATACCGCTAGGAACTCCAGATGACGTACTCAAGTCTCCCTTAGAGGATACACGATTATTCTAGATGCATAAACAAGTTAAAAACTCAAGCACCAAACAAAAGTAAAATATCAAGTAGGTAAAACTAGAGACATCAAAGTGTATAGAAGATATGTTGCATCCACTTACATTATGAGGGGTCTCATCTAGTATGGGTTTAGCAGCCTCAAGGCTTTCAGGGTCCTTGACATTGGGTGCTATGACACTGGAAACACCACTGTTTTCAACTGACCTTCCTCTCTCATTAAGGTCAGTTTTATTGCCATCAGCTTTTGCAGCTGTGGCATTTTCAGGATCCAAAGTGCCACCATTTCTAGTTGGAGGTGATGGTAGCATGTCTTTTAACAATGTGGGAATTGGAATGGAAATCCCTTTGAATGAATCCTTTGGTAATGATGAAGAATATTCTGAAACAGGTTCCTTCATACACACCATATTTTCTGCCGCATTTTTAGAATCAGAAGCACCACCACTGCTGCTGCTTGGAATGGAAAACCCTTTCAGCGGGTCTTTTGATAAAGATGGAGAAGACTCTGAAACAGGTTTCTTCATAGGCACCATATTTCCTGCCACTGTCTGGCAATTAGTTGATGCTTCCTTCAAAAGGGGCACCATAGGTGGAACTATAGTTGATTTTTGTGTCATAATGATAGATGAGGATGGACCACTTGATCTGCCATCAACAGAAACATTCTGAACCGGTCCTTTGGAGCCTTGGTTGTTAGTGCAACGAGTTTTTAATCCAGCACCATTTGCATTGAAATTCTCCTTTTGAGCAACTTCAACAGGCTTCCTTGGTATTATATTTCTTCTATCGCGGACATAAAACAACATGTAAGCCTTCTGTTCTAAAACAATCCTCTCACTAACTTGGTATACCTGTTGCATCATAGTTGTGCAAACTTGTAAGAAACCTTGATTACTTTTTTTCATTTCAATATGCAATTTAAAGATTGTGGATTTACTGCTGCCCTGTCCCTCAAATATGGTACTAGCATTTCTTTCTCATATATCAAGTATACCCATCCAATCGGAGTCATTCAAAGATAAAAACTCAGTCCATCCTTGGACAAGGGACTTATAAAAGGGGTTTGCAATCCCATTTGAAAAGTGGTCGGAAGCCGAATATGTCAATTTCGGTTGGGACTTGATAATGAGATTTAGAGCCCGGAACCCCACCTCAAGGTAGACAAACATGAGTGGCTTATAAACTCCATTAGAAGGGAACTTAGTCCAACACTGAACCATGGACCCACAACTAAGGATCCAGGACCCTGGACACTCAAACCCAGGATTCCGAACCTAGTGGCCAAGATGCGAGACCAGTGACCTGAGACCCAAGACCTAGGAACAAACCTGAAAACCAGGACCACAGATCTGAGACCCAGACCAAGTAGTCAGAAGAACAGACCAAGGTTCAGGACCCAAGACCCTGGACCGAGGGCACAGGCCAAACATGTTGTATAAGTTCTTTAAATGAATCCTACCACACTTGATTGTTTAACCAAACAAGTAAATTCAGGGATCAATCTCATCTTTCCAAAATCCCACCATTTTTATCCTTTGTTACTTCTAATACCTCATCCAAAGGGAAACTTTCAGCAGCAAATGATCATAATCAGTTTGTTGACATGGCACATCTAAGATCCATAAAGTTGGGTTACAATGACTTGGACAATCCAAATTGTTAAGTATTATGAGGAACAGTGATATCTCAATTATCAACTCACCTGGTTGTCATCAAGAGAGTACCACATGCCACTTGATGTGCGAACATAGCAATAATAATGGCCAGAATAGGTGGTAGCCCCACAATGAACAAGAACCCCATAGAGAGTATATTTCAAATCCCCTTCCTGCCAAGTAAAATTTAAAACAGGATTAGAATACAAAACCATGATGTGAATGGCACAAAACATAATCAAATCAGCAACATATGACTTTTGGCTTCCTTTAATGTGTTACCCCAGTCATAAACCTAATGGTCCAGATTCTAATTCCAAATTTAACCTTTTTCAGCAAAAAGGACCAAAATTAAGATACAGTTTTCAACAAGTATTGGGCAAGATTATGAAATATGAAATAAAATCATAAGTAAACAGAATCAGTGACTTGCACATCAAATGAATACTTACATAGGAACCACTAACAAATGGCTTCAAATCCAATGTAGGGGCAAATTTTACATGTCTGTCAATTTTTCGTCCAGGATCATGTGCACGAAATCGCTTCAAATGGATGGTAAGTACATAAGGAGGCTTTTGAACAGTCATCTGTTTGAGAGCCCGAACTTTCTGATTGCATCGTTGGCACTGATATTGCCTTTCCCCTCCATCTAACTGTTCTGAGGCAGTAAATTTTGCAAGTGCTTTTTGCAAGGAATCTGCGTTGAATATTTCAAGACTTAAATCTAAGAACGGGTCAAACTTGTTGGAGCAATAGGAGCACTGCAAACATTTGACCTGAATAAATAATAACAAATCGGGTTACGAAATATCAAGTAGATACTTAAATTCCTTACCTTTTTACAAATAAAAAATAAATAAACTCCCATTCGCGACAGTATCTCAAAAAGCACAAAGTCTACCATTACAATCTTTACCTGGCTTCGAAGGCGACCGCCAAAAATCTTGTGTACCAAGCTCTTCTCATAGGCACTTGGAGATTCGCTGGGCACACCAGAAGGTAAACAGCATTTATGCATGGATTCCAGCAAGTTTACCATGTATTCATGTGCATCCTCCTGTCTAGACTTAGTGAAAGTTCGAGATATGCCTTATCATTTGTCAAGGATTCCAACTTCAAGCATAGAAACAACAAAAATAGACCCAATACAACACTTATAAACTGACCCTGATCTTAACCTTATGAAAATGCAAAATTGGAATGGTGAACACAAGAAACTTCTTGATGAACACTCCCTTAAACTTGCTCCAATCAGATCATTTGGGTATTAGTTATCCCCCTAAGAATTTTTTTTTTCATGCTTATTAAAAATCAACTTTGACTGTAAACTATAAAAATTCATTCATAGAAGAATTAAAGAAAAAAAAATTGAATATTTTTATTTTTCTTCTTTATTGACACACTTGGTTGTCGAGCATGTTGAATAAATAAGAACTCCATCAACAAAAGAGAAGGTTCTGTGGACAAACATGGGAGTCCAATGAGTACGTCCAACTATATATGGCAGAAATATATCGCCACAAAATATTTCAAGGATACATCGTAAGTTAATGACTAGATCTTTTGGAACCAAAATTCTCCCGGTTGATTGTAGAGCAAGACTAACGTGCTTCTGGATGGCACATAAAGCACAAAACCCAGCAATATGGCCTGTAAAAACAAAATCAAACAAATTAGCTATGCACATAAATTCAACATTCTTCACACATGCACATGTAAGCACATATGAGCGCCAGCTTACCCCCACTTTACAAATGGAATATTATGACACTTTTTTTGTTTATGTTAATTCGTTCCATGCAAACACACTGACACAAATATGTGACATTTTTTTGTCTATATTAACTTGTTGCAAACACATCCAAACTAAGGGCAAGTCTAGGGTTTTCGGAGGAGTCCTTACATGAATTTCGATGCTTTCCACTTTGCAAGTATGCAGCTAAAGGTTCAGTATATGTCAGACACTGCAACACTGAATTGAGATAACAAGTGTTCCCCATATTCCTCAAACCGGCACCCTGAAAATTACACAAACCATTTTCACTGTCAAGCAACTAGGACCCAAAAGAATATTCGGAGAACAACCAAATGCAGCAATAGTATTACCACCAAAACATCACATAACAGAATATTGACTATGAAACAATTGAAAGGAAAAACAAATTCAACCGAAAATAGATTTGACATAAGAAGCCAAGCAACAAAACTTTGAATTCATCTAAAACAAAACATATAACAAGCCCGAATCGAAAAATGCGAAATGATTCAATTCAAATGCGAAATTATTCAATTTAACTAAGCAAAAGAAAGAAACATCAGCACGACCAACCAAAAACATAAGTAATAGTGAATGGAAGTTAGAGAAGAAAGCGATCAAGGGCAACACTTTGACTCACAATTCTCCGGAAGGTGATGCCAAAGCTGAGCTCCGGATCCAACCCGTTCTCCAAAAACTCGGACCGATCCGTTTTCTTAGCACTCAAACTCGACTGACCCTGATTAGAGCTGCTACCGCCGTTGTTGCTGCTTCCGGGGTTCAAGGTCTCGAGCCTAAAGTCACCGCCACCAGTGTTAAGGCCATTGAAGGGCTTCCTCGCTCGGTGGAACTCGATACGCTTCTGAAGCGGATTCGACTCGGTTTCCGATTCGAGCATTAAATCCGCAATGCCCTCCGATTGGATTTGGAGCTCTGCCGTTTGCACCAAAGCGTCGGCCATTTCCGGAGCCCAAAAAGTTGCGATTTTGCAGAGAAAGTTTCGATTTTTGTTCTATGCGTATTGAATTTCTCTCTCGGGAATTAGAAATTAGGGTTCTAATGGCGCAAATGTTTGTGGGGATTTGGGAGAAGCAGAGAGCTTTTTGAAGGGTTCTGCGAAAGAGAAGAGGCGATGGAGGCAGTATTAAACCCTACACGGGACACCCCAAGATTTTTGGTTCCAGGTGGGACCAACGGTGGGGGAGATGTAGATGATTTGTCCACGTGTCGCGATCTGGTACAAGTTGGAATTTGGATCAGGACGTATGAAAAAACAAGGAAAATGTCTCGTTGGAAATGCTTGATCAAAGTTTATGTAATTACTCCTACAAGGTGCTCTTCAAGGTACTTGCCAACCGTCTTAAGGTGTTTATTCCGGAGTTAATTTCTTCGACCCATAATGCTTTTGTTGCTGAAAGATTAATTCAAGACAATATTGGCATAGCTCATGAGGTGTTTCATTTTCTAAAAATAAGGAAAACCAAGAAAAAGTTTGAACTAGCTGTCAAATTGGATATGCAAAAAGCCTATGATAGGGTTGAATGGGATTTCCTCTTGGCAGTGATGGAGAAATTGGATTTTGATTCTAGATGGCGAAACTTGATTTTGGGATGCATTTCCTCGGTTAATTTTGCTATCCTCCTCAATGGTCAACCGGGTTCCAAATTTGCTCCTTCTTGCGGGCTTCGTTAAGGTGATCCACTTTCCCCTTATCTTTTCCTTTTTGTTAGTGAGGTCCTTTCTCTGCTTATTCAAAGGGAAAGTGAAAGGAATAGGATAAAGGGTGTTCAGATAAGCCCTTCTGGGCCATCCATTTCTCACATTCTCTTTGCAGATGACACTCTCATTTTCATCAAAGCTGAGGTGATGAATTGCAGGAACTTAATTAAAGTGATCGATGATTATTGTGTAGCTTCTGGGCAACAAGTCAATAAGGCAAAGTCAAGTGTTTTCTTCGGTGCTAATGTGCCGGACTCATTATATGATCATTTGAGTGCTATTCTGGGTATGGAGAAAGTCAGGGATCCAGGGGTTTACCTCGGGATGGCGGCAATTTGGGGCCGTTCCAAAAAATGTGGCCTTGCTTATGTGAAAGGGAGACTTATGGAAAAATTGAAAGGTTGGAAAAAGTCTTATTTATCTCAAGCTGGAAGGGAAGTCCTCATTAAGGCGGTGGCGTAGGCCAATCCTGCTTATCTAATGAATCTACTCAAATTCCCTAAGTCACTGTGCAAGGAAATGGATGCCATGATATCTAAATTCTGGTAGGGCCAAAAGAAGGGGGAAAACCGTATTCACTGGGTATCAAGAGAGCTTTTGGGCCGGTCTAAGAAGGAGGGGGGATTAGGTTTGAGGAATTTTGAGGCCTTTAACGATGCTCAGTTGGCTAAACAGTGTTGACGACTGATTACTGAACCAAATTCCTTATGGGCGAGAGTGATTAAGGGTCGGTACTTCCCGAATGTCTCATTCCTTGATGCAAAATTGGGGGGAGGGAGGGCGGGCACACTGGCAGATAATGAATGGTGAGTGTGTCCGGGTTTGGATTGATAGGTGGCTCACGGACATTATTCCCTTAGGTAAACCTTCCCCCTTGGGCACGGTTCAGGTCTCTAAGAACTTAACTGTGAACTCGCTAATATGCCTGGAAAGTGGGGAGTGAGATATTGATTTTTTGAAACCTTTCTTGGCAGTCGAGGATTATAATGCAATCTTGGAAACCCATATAGGTGAAAAGACGTTGATGGATAGACTCGAGTGGCCTCGTGATAAAAAAAGGGTTGTATTCGATTAAATCTGGATACCATTGGGCTCATGATCAAGCGTTATCTCAAGTTCACAGGTCGAATACTATCCCTGCATCTTTATGGAAGTTTATATGGCAGCTAAAGGTTCATCCAAAGATTAGATGTTTCTTGCGGAAGACCCTGAACGGTGCATTGGCAACAATGGCGAACTTGTATCAACGTCATTCCTCTCCAATGCCTCTTTGCCCCATTTGTGGTGTTCGGGACGAGTCTATCACACACATTATTCTTGAATGCTCATGGGTTCGGGGGATTTGGTTTGGTGGCTGCCTGAATTTAAGAATGAATCTTATGAAGGCTAATTCATGGGCTAGCTGGCTACTTAAAATGTTTGATTCAATGAGAGGCTCAAATGAGGCAACTTGTCATCTACTCTCTTACATCTCTTTACTTGTTGGCATACCTGGATTGCTAGATGTAACTTTCTTTTCAATAACCAACAAATTCATCCCCCATGAATCATTGAGGCGATATCTCACTTGGCCTTTGCCTTCAAAGAAGCAACTTCAACCCCAATCTCTTCTCTCAGGTCGTGCCCTCAGGTTGTTAATTCCCCTTCAGGTTGGTCTTCACCGGCTTTGGGATTAATAAAAATCAAGTGGATGACAGCTGGCTTGCTAGGGATGGCTCGGGTTTTTTTTGGGTGGTGGCAAGGGATGCCGATGGTAGTTTCCTGGTGGCTTGCAGGTACAAAGTCAAGGCTTCTAGTGTGGGTATGGTGGAAGCTATGGTTGTGATGCATGGTTGTATGTTGGGTATTAGCAGTGGGTGAAATTCTGTTATTTTGGAATCTGATTCTTTGGAAACTATTTCTTGCTTGAAAGACTCTTCAAGGAATGGCGGCTGGGAAGCTTTCCCTTTCATTGCGAGATGCAGTAACTTAGAGAGGGTTTTTCAAGAGTGTCGTTGGTCTTGGGTTCCAAGATTGGCTAACTTAGTAGCGGATCATTTGGCTTCACGGAATTGTAAGGAAGTATGTGATTTTGTTTGGGTTGTTCGACCCTCATCTTCCCTTATTCATGTTTTGTATAACGACGGCCTCCTATGTCCTCATTAACTGTATTGGTAGGGCAAGGAGGGACGCTTCAGCATGAGATGCGGCGTCTAGATCTCTTGTAACCTCCTTGCACTACCTTTTTCTAGTATTGCTTTGGTTGTTTGCTTCGTTGTAAGCTTTCGGTTTCCTTTGGTATCTATGCCTGATGAATGAATTTCCAGTCTCCAAATAAAAAATAAAAAAAAGTTTGACGGCATGATTTTATTCTTCTTTTGGCTTTCACATTGAGAATTAGGATCCTCTCCAGATACTAATTGTGAAGGTTCCGGAGATTCTCAAATCGTGTTTATTCATTGGACATCTACAGTCATAAATCATTTTAAATATTTTTATTTAAAATTAAATATGAATAGTATTTGACAAAAATTGACCGTATAATGTACAAGGAACATACACGATTTGAGAATACCAAGGATCCTCACAAAGAGAATCTAAAGAGGACCCTCATTCTCACTTTTATACCTCGTTCATAAGCCATTTTCGCATCTCCGGCTTTGTAAGTAGAAGATTTGGATTGTGATTGTAACAGACATAATAGTATTTCAAATCAATCATATAATTCGATTAAAAGTAAGAAGGTCCTAAATCTTTATGTCACAATTTACATATTATCACTTACTACTGAAAAATTGCAAGGTCCAAAGTCTAAAAAGTCTGACACCATCCTTTCTTCGAAAGAAAAGTAATAAATCATCTATGTAAATCATATTTTATAAACAGATAATAATCAAATTCTTTGGTTAATAATTTAAATAAATAATTTCTCTAACATCATCTTTCTCCTGAAGAGCATAGTGATCTCTTTCCCTCCTAGTAAGAGGAAATATCACATTGTGTGAGGAGTCATATTTGGTTTTAGCTTAGGCATATTGTTTGTAATGTTATTTTATATATTTTTTTCAGACTCTCTCAAATGTGATATTTTTTTGAGTAAATTATATTTTCATACCTCAGGTTTGAGGCCTATTTAAATTCCTTACAACATCTTCAAAACATTTCACTTTCCTACCTTAAGTACTATTTTATTTCAAAATAATACCTCCGTTACATTTTCCATCCATTGATCCGTTAAGTGTTGACGTGGCTGCCAACGTGGCACACCACGTGGCAAAAATAATAATTTTTTAATAAAAAAAAAAACACCTGAATCTCAAAAAAAAAAAAAAAAAAAAAAAAGG
>JADOBS010301412.1:0-12078 GCA_015708375.1 Cydonia oblonga
AACAAGTCTATATTTACTAGGAGTCCAGTAGTGGTCGAGGTTGGTCGGGAATTTGGTTTGAAAGTGGCCAAATGGCCACAGATCGTTGCTGGAAAATTTTCAGGATCTCTTCCTTCGAGTCATTTCAACGTTGACTTTTCACTAAGATGTTGGAAAAGAGTCACACATCCACAATTTTGATGAGAGGAATTCAAAACTAGTATCTAGAGACCTTAACTTGGTCGAACCCGACAAGAACTCATCGGAGAAGATGATGAACAGTGGCAGTGACCACTGTGTAGTGCACGCTCCACGCCTAGGTTGAAGTTCATGACCTGAGCTTACACAGATATGATGGGACAAGGCACGGTGGTGGTGACAAGGCACGGTTAGTGTATGGCCTTTCGGCCTCTCTGCATGTGCAGAGAAAAGAAAGAGGGTTTGAGAAAGAGTAAATGGGAAAAGAGAGATAATAAAGTCAGTTTCTGATTGGTTGCGAACATTGAGGGAAATGATGTGAGTGGTGGAGAGGAAAACGATGGAAGGGAATAGAGATGAGGAAATAATTGAATGTGATTGGTGAAAATCAAATTAAATAATTTAATTGGTCGTTGATTGGGAAATTGTATCCACTTTTTAGGGATTTGATGGATTTTATACAATTTTAAATGTACAAAAGCTATCCTCTTGACAGGGTCCTAACACAGTAAATTTGCACGTACGTGTACAAAAATACCTGTGGTTAACGTACTTTAAAGGAACGTAACGTTTTCATTACAGATCTGTTTCGAGTCTAACATGTGCTCACGCATTCGTAACAACGGGTACTAAACAACTACGATACTAGGAAAAGAAAAAAAAAAGTCGAAGTCCACGTCAGATTCAACTTTTGTCCAAAAAGGGTAAAATCGTCAACTTACACCAACAAAAAAGAAATTAGAGTGAAAACTAGGGACGGGTCGTCACAATCTACCACCCTTAAGAAAATTTCATCCCCTAAATTTAAAATCATTCGTTATACAAAATTCGAAGATAGGAAGAATAAAATATATGTACGTGATGAAAAAATAAAGTTAGAGAGTGGTGGTACAAAAAGGAAAAATGCCACTCCGTCACGATCGGAGTGCCATACTTCCTTTTTCATGCCTCTAACTCATACTTTCCTTCTTCTTTAGTATAATACTATAATATAATAGTTTTCGCAAAAACAAAACGTCGAAAATATTTATATGTACTAATGCCTGGTCAAAAATACATATACATAGCAACATAAGGTTTAGAGTAGTTGTACTGATTTAAAACTGAACATAGGATTTTCTACTATGTTCCCGAGTGTTGCGTACTCCGAAAGTAAGTACATAATATCCTTTGGTTAAGCCCAATAAATAAATAGGTAAAATACAACAAACACATAAGTAAGTACTAACGTAAAATAACCTACCTATTTACTTGCTTAACGAATCCAACGAATAAGTCCTTGATATTATGGTCTGCAGCCCGCGATATCGACAAACTCATTGTTGTCATGATAAGCAAGTAAATAATTCTCGATGGTGCACTATTACCATCATGCCCCCTATTGGGAAATACACAAACAACGTCTGATCAGGTCTCTACTGTGCTCACGTACTACCCTTTGGGCAACAACAACAATAAAATAACATTTTGATATTGTGAACTCGCGCAATTGAACACTTGTTCGTAAAAATTGTCAGTCAACAAATGCTAAGCAAAGAATCTCTAAACTTTAATAGCTTATTATTCGTAATATTACAAGAATCGACGATCCGACCGTTGGATCATCACCAAACTTTAATAGCTTATTATTCGTAATATTTGAGGACCTTAGGAACTTACGGATCGGGAATCCGACGTATGAATCTTTCCAAATTGGATTTGTAAGTTTGTAATAAAAACGTTGACCGCCACTTGAATTTGCAATTGGTGGAGATCCAACCGTTAGATCATAATGAAACTTTAGTATGATGTTGTAGAAGCATAATGTAGTCTTTAAAAATTATGTTTCAGAAATTTGAGGTACGGATCTTCTGAAGCGAGTTACGTAGGGTTACGAACCTTACCGTCGACCTTTGACCGACGGTTGACTTTTGGTCAATGGATTTTGAATCATTTTAGAACGTCCTAGGGGATGTGTTTTATGTAAGGTACATATTCTATCAATAAAAATTCTGAGATGTGATTTAATAATTGTTCTAGGCATCGATCATTCGTGATGTCTCGATATTCGTGCTAGGGAGTTGTAGCGCAAATTCCAGGTGAGTAGTTCTTTTCTTTTTTATAGTATATATATGATTGATAGTTTCCACAAATGCTTTTACATTGATTTATGCATTTTATGCCATGTCTTATATATATTTTAAAATACTATGATATGGTTGAGTTTTAGATTGCATCATGGCATATCCATATGCATATTACCTGTATATAATTGTTGTGAATGCTTTGAAATGCTAAGGTGAACGCAGGACGTGCAGGTAAGTCCATGTAAGGTTATGTGGTGGATTGAAGTGGTTGAATCAATTTGGCATGCATACATTTATTTAGAGCTCATCATGGCTGCACCACGGTATTAGTGCTCCCGCCCGGGGCCAGGGCTAGCCTTCATGATTTTTCACCTCCCACACCGCACGCTCACCTTGGATCCAAGTCTGGTGCCAGCCTGTCGTACAGACCATAATAGGTGGTTCCGACTCATAGGTGACCCATGATTTATTGCACAGCCTTCACTTGACCGTAGCAGTTGAACGTACATATTTATACCCACCGTGTTGTACAGGTCACACTAGGTGACTCCAACTCGTGTGCTAGCCTAGATTGATGAGCTATAAGTCTAGTCATACAAGTCACATTAGGTGAATCCGACTGGCATGTTAATTTATATCGATTTCACACCTGGCCTACATGTAGTAGTGTTGAAATGTTATGGCATGGCGTGCTTCTGGAAACTATACAGGTTTTATAGTAAGGGGTTATAAAGTTTTCAAAAGGTTTTTTATTAAAACTTTATTTTCAGGCCTACTCACCATTGTTTTTCGCCCCTCCAGGTTCTAGTAGCAGAGTTTTCGTACCGACGAGGATTATTGACAAATCTTGGTGTAGATGATTACCATCGATAATATAATTCTCACTCTATTTTACTGTATTGTACTTATGTTTGTCATCACGTGTGCAATGGGTTCATTCCTTCTCACAGCGCATTCTTATATTTAGGCACTTTTACGTTTAAATTTATTCACATTTTCCACATCACTACACTTTATGGCTTCGTCACCTTCCAGGTGTCGGCCATCACAGCTCGATTTAGAGTCCTAGTGGACATCCCGGGTCGGGGTGTGTCATCTCATGTTCGAAACCTACTTCTACATCTATTATCCATATGTGTAATGCTAGGGAAACCAAAATTTTAAACCAAATTTGCAAACCAAATGATGTGTCACTAATAGAAAATAAGCATGTTAATCAACGATGAAGTAATGATCCAATCATCAACAACCATATCATTTGGTTTGCAAATTTGGTTTAAAATTTTGGTTTCCCTAGCATTAATATTAATGAGTCAATTTCTGGTCACGTTATATACCCGTTTATTTTAACGGGCCTTACATGGCACAACCCGTTAAAATATTGAATATAACACGAAAACGATATGAACACATAAAACATGGCACGAATGTCAAGTCTAGTTATTTCTCATCTTATAGTTAAGGAGGTGAATATGTGAGTTGGAATTCAAGATCGGTCCAGTTAGGTTTACAAGTTAATATCCAAGGCTATTATAAGCCTATTCCTCAACTTTAGTTTACCCAATTGCTATAGAGAAAGGTGCAAAGGATAAAAATAGATACATTCGTCATGTACATTGCCAACAAAAAGTTCCCATTTTCTGTTTTTCCATCAGCTGTTATCACTAGGACATAGGACAATACTGTTTTATATCTTGAAACATTGTAGTTTTACTACTAGATAATACAATTTATGTTACCACCCAAATCAGTCAATGAGCTAGTCAACGAGTTCGTGGTGAGCTCCCAAAAGGTCTCGTGCTAGGTAGAGATGAGAATATACATTTAAGGATCACTCCCCTGGGAATATACATTCAAGCGATGTGGGATATCACAAAGCAAGTATACTTTGATTGCAATAAAATAAATTAAATGAGTTTGCTTTGGGGAGTTGATTTTGGATTTAACTACCAAGTTGTATCTATTTGGGATACTGAAGGGGTAATGTTAGGGAAACTAAAATTTTAAACTAAATTTGCAAATCCATTTATGTGTCAGTAATAAGAAATAAGCACATTAATCAATGTTGAAGTAATGATTAAATTATCAACAACCATACCATTTGGTTTTCTAATTTGGTTTAAAATTTTTGGTCTCCCTAACACTATCCATTATCCATATGGGTAATGCTAGGGAAACCAAAATTTTAAACCAAATTTGCAAAACAAATGACCTGTCATTAATAGGAAATAAGCACGTTAATCAACACTGAAGTAATGATCCAATCAACAACCATATCATTTGGTTTTCAAATTTGGTTTAAAAATTTTGGTCTCCCTAGCATTATCCATATGGGTAATGCTAGGGAAACCAAAATTTTAAACCAAATTTGCAAACCAAATAATGTGTCATTAATAGGAAATAAGCACGTTAATCAACATTGAAAACACTCCCTAAACAGTGTCCCCACCCTTTCACTTAAGGAAAAAAATATATATAATTCAACCAATTTTTACAATAAGGCTGAAGGAATTAATAAATTGGTGTTGGAGTAGTTATGAGGAGATTCAAATCTAACACCTCTACTTATGAGTAAAAAGAAATATCAATAAATACTATTAGATCATAATATTAAGTAGCAATATTCAAACAACTTGAAAGATGTTAATAATCCATTTCTATTTGGTTGATTATATTTGTTTAGCAAGTTGAACAAAACTAACACGAAAACTTACTAGGAGAAATTGAGAGCATTCTCGCCCTATTGATGCTAAAGTAAAATGAACTTACATCACATCTTGCAACGGTGTCGAGGGTATATGAGAGAAAACACCGTTCGAATACATGTCTAGAGATTGTGAAATGGGTTAAATACACAATATGAGAAAGATGCATATTTGAATCATGCCATGCTTAACAAAGTCAATATAGAGTTGAACCGTTGGGGGGTTTCAGGAAACAGGTTGAAAGCGTCTTTCTATGTTTCATTATTCTTACATGTGTGGAACAAAATGTTACTAAAGAAATCCTTCTTAACAGAAATCCCAAGAAGAAAGGCAAAAGCCAAAGGGAGAAATTAATACCAGCATCCACAGAATCTAATGTACCTTGCCTATGAAACCTGCTGAACCACTCAGTTTTGCGACTCCAACAGCGACATTAGCAGGAGCACCACCAGGTGCTTTCTTAAAACCATGTGCTTCAGCAAGTGAAACTCCACCAACGGTGGGCACAAAGTCAATTAGCATTTCCCCAAAGCAAACAACCAGGGACTTGTCATCTTGTGACCCTCATTTTTTATGGGAGGATGCACCTTTAGAATCTTCACGCAAAACCAATTTTTGTCCAGAGTTGCAGTCACATCATTTAAGCAATATTAATCAAATTGCAAAGAAGTTCAACAAGCTATATCTACGCCTCAATGTTGCATATGCAATAGTCCGCCATGGACATACATTTTACATTAATTAATACAAAAACTTTCTCATCGTCTATGCAATTAATTAAGCTAAAAATCACACAGTTGCTCCAACTGGGACCATGTTAGAATCAATTCGCCTTCTTATATCCAATTTTGGTACTAAAACTAAAACTACAGATTAACTGATTTGGAAACTCTAAATTGCATGTTTAGTAAACAAAAATTGTTCATCTTTACAAAGCATTTGTTACCCGACTAATCCTTTATTGTTTTAATCGTGATTTTTCAAACAGATAACAGATCAACTACCAAACACACGTACAGTGTAAATTGTAACACATAGTGAATCCATACGAAGCAAGAAACAATATTTCGAATACAATAAGATTCCAAATCACATACTAGAAAGCATATATAGCCATAACATGAATTTTTCACTTGAAATAAGTTAATTTTTAAGAGAGATTCGCAAGAGGTAAACTTTGTACTAGAGATTTGATCAAACACGTAAAGAAAAAGACTGATTGCTGTGAAAGATAAATAAAAAATACAGAAACCCAATACAAAGAAATGCTTGAGAATTCAGAAATCATCAATCTTTTCTGCAAATCAATGATCTTTCAGCTAAAAAATGTAACTTGAAGAAACCAGATGTATAACCGCCCAATATAATACTAATGGATCGAAATCCCAAAATTTAATCAAGACGTACGTATATGATCAGAAGCATCATATACAATCAAAACATGGAAGAAAGATTTAACCAACTTGGGGCGAGATTATTAGCCATTGCAGGAATGGAATTATCACTACCGTAAGCATAAAAATCGTCGCCATACCCGCATAGGGACCTGGATCATACCACTTCTTATGTTGATCCGAACCCAAATTGGATCAGCTTTGGTTGTATCCCGCATACCTATCATCTAAATAAGAGCCACCGGGGCCACTGCCCTGATCGAATTTTAGAAAATTCTCGTATGGATTTTCATATACAGAACACACACATAAGCATATTGGAACAAGCTTTGGGATTTTTACCTTACAAAAGAAGCCGCGGACTTGGGTGCGCAGTTGACGGAAGGGAGGATGAGTTCACGAGGAACTCGCCAGGTTTGCAATTAGAGATGGGTTTTTTTTCTGATTCCAAAAAGGTGGAATTGGGCTCGGGTATGCAAAGGTGGAGGCATTTGCAAATTTCTGAAGAAGAAAGGCGGAGAAGCTGCGAGAGAGAAATGAAAATAAGGAGGGAAAGCTAACGCGCCTCTTTGAAAATAGGGAGTTAAAGATTTTGGGCACCATGTCAAAATTTTGGCAGCTCTCCAAATTTTTAATCTCCCGCCTCCCCCAAATGCTTTCAATTATAAAGATAAAATTAAAAACATCCATCACGGGCCAAAGGCGTGGTGAATTCACAAAAGACGATGTGGTAGTTTGAAGTAACCACTATGAGCATATCTTGTGGTAATTATGATATTCCATCATGGATCCAAAATTTGACCGTGGTGGATTAATGTTATCTACCACAAGTTAAACTTGGCTGTGGTAATTTAATAGTTTTTACCACGAGCTATATATGCCCGTAATAGAATTGACGTGGTAGATGAACTATTTTGTTCTAGTGCGAACAAGGCCCCTTTCTTTTCCCCAACTATGAGTAAGATCGAGAGAAGCCCAAAAGCCCCCAACCAATAACGGGTATATTTATATTAAGGGGTGGGGAATAAATTGGTATCAGACTCGACATTACAAGATTCGAACTGAAGTACATGAAGGAAAATACCATTAAACCCTAGTACTAAGAACTGGTTTCATCCTAAGAATGTTACATGTTACCAAAATCGTTGATCATGTTCAACAAACACAGCTTACAACTTTCATCGTACTATGCTCTTCTACATATGGTTGACTAAACGATCTCTAAATTTACATTGATTATTTTTTTTGCAAACATAATCTTTAGATGACATGAAAAAATACAATATAATCTCTTATTATGCAGTTTATATAGTACATCAATAACTGGTGGATAAGTAGGTGCACCTATAGAGTGGACTCATGTTTTGTTTCTAATTAAAAACTACCTGGGTGGAACCAAGATAACTAGAACTCAGATTTAGTAGAAATATGATCAAATAAGTATCATAGGTTCATATTGGTGGGAAATGTTATTCTTGTCAAATTGTGGCTTATATTTGCAGTAAATTAATTGACAACATTATAAGTTTGGACGAACTAATTAAAGTATACCTGCATTCGCCATAGGAGGTCACTATTGGGCTTAACCTGATAACGCTTATTGTAGAAATGAAGACGAGCTTCTTCCACCTCAGCCCGCTCTTCGGTAGTTCCCGCTTCAGGGTCAAACTCAAATATCTGCCTACCCATGAAGTTGTTTGTACTGTGGATGTATGGATCATTGCCACCATCTGCGACCTTATGCTTCCACATTTTTCAATATTCTTTATTTCTTTCTTCTTATCAAGCACCTGTTGCATGCATGCAATTTATAAGCCACAATGTATCTTTACTGGAAGTGTTACTTGCACACTCATTTTTACCTTCTACATATCTTGTTTATTTTTAGTCAATGATCTTCAATTCATTTGATCTGACGGTCGAAATTAAGAAGGGTGTGTGATAAGCAAAAATGGATGTGTGGATAGCATTGCCCTATTTATATCATCACTTAGAGAGAGAGAGAGAGAGAGAGAGAGAGCGAGCTGTATATAGAAACGTAACTATGCTTTCAATGGGCGAATGTACAAGTGAACTTCCTTTACATATATATATATAGATAGAAATTTAACTGTTTTCTTAATGAGATCACCTTCCTAATCAAGCATGCACATACAATTTTCTTTCTTAATGTACAAGTAAATACGTGAACACTAATCAACATCAAATGAATACGGATGAATAATCACAAACATGAATATGAAACATCTCAGCACAAGAGAAACGAAATTTTCCTCCAATTTCTATTCAATTTCCATATCATTAGCCAAAATAATTCTTAGAATTTTCGGCAAATCTAGGCTTGCGTCTTGTGTTCAATTTGGGGGTTTCTATTAATTAGGGGTTTTAGGATTGATGTATGTGTGGAGCTAAAAATAATCACAAGGCGACAAGTGGATTTTTGGATTAAAAAAGGACAAAAATACCCTTAAGATATAACGGAATTCCTACGCGCGAGCAGCGGGCAATCATCCCTCAACCAAGTCAAAAGTGCCCAAAATAGGTAACAATTCAAAACCTATCTCATTAAATCCCTTCTACAAGGTAACTCCCAAACCTATTTCGTTCCATATATTTTTTACCCTTTTTGAGCTAATCAATTAGCTATTTATTTTAATCATTCCATAACCTTCAAAACATTCCATATAAATTGAGTTCATTGGCTAATTAATGGATTTAATCCTAATTAATCCATTAATTACCAATTAAATCACCTATTTCACACAAAAATACCCCAAAGGGCCAACCACCTTTTCTCTAAAGGAGGACCGGCCATGCTCTATATATTGAACCCTATTTTCTCTAAAAACCTAAGTTCCACACTCTTGCCAAAAACTCTCCAAACACTTTTCTCTCTAAATTCTAACTTTGGCATCGGAGGTTCTTCGGCCAAAGCCCCCCCATTCATCGTGGGCACATGAGGCTGTTGGCCTTGACCTAAGGTGTTAATTGTTTTGTAGGTGCAATTTTGTCCAAGAAGAAGAAGGCGGAAATTTGCATCCATAAATTGGTGCTTTCATTCAGAGTTGAGTCCCACACTCGTAGAAGACTCTCGCATCTAAGGTTTTCTATTTGCTTGTCCATTTGTAGATTTTTCGTACGTTTTTATTATTAGAATTTTTTATTTGCAAAAATTCTTTGATAAAACGTAAAAGAGAAGTACAATGGCTAGAAATTTAGAAAATTCAACAAATGAAAATTTCAACATTCAAGAGATGAGACCACGGCGACCCACGAGGCTAAATGTGACAATAGGTGGAGCGGCACCGCCACCACGAGTTTCCACCACTGGAACCACCGAGGTGGCTACCATGGTAGCCACCCGTGGCAAGGTCCATGGTGTCACCACCACGGCCTAAACCATCCCATCCAAGGCGGCTCACGATACTAAGGCCACGGCCCAAGCCATGCCACTCTAAGCCCAAGGAAAATCAGCCCGTG
Source organism: Cydonia oblonga (assembly GCA_015708375.1). Taxonomy (NCBI): domain Eukaryota; kingdom Viridiplantae; phylum Streptophyta; class Magnoliopsida; order Rosales; family Rosaceae; genus Cydonia; species Cydonia oblonga. The sequence goes on from JADOBS010301412.1 coordinate 9,823, forward strand.
TCGCCCAAATCCAACGCGAGCCCAATATGTTGCCAAGCCAAGCCCTAGCCTCGTATCCACGTGTGCCACACGCCAAGCAACCCACTCTCATGGCCCAGCCTGCTCCCACCGAGCAGCCCACTCTCGTGGTCCAGCCTGCTATTGCCGAGCAGCCCACTACCGTGGTCCAGCCTGCTCCTGCCGAGCAGCCCACTCCCGTGGCCCAGCCTGTTCCCGTAGCCCATCCTGCTCCCATAGCCTTCCAAATGATAGGAGCATATTTATGCGACTTAGTTAGCTTGTTTCTTGGCATTTACTTAATTTAATTCTAGTTAGTTTAGTATTTTAAGTTGTTTTCGTGTGTTTGTAGGTTTAAAGAGCTAAAGTGGCAAGAAAGTGCATTTTGGAGCAGTTTTGGGCTTGGAATGAACAACACATGCATGGAGCAAGGTGATGGACGAAATTGAAGACATAAAGATGAAGGAAATATTTGTGAAAACAAGTTCATTTGAGCAACATCTACAACATGCAATTAACAATTATAGGCGGAATCATGCTTGTATGCACTCAAAAACAAAACTTTACCCATGAAATTCAAAGCCTAGTAGTTGGGTGAACCAAGACTCAACTCAAGAACAAAGTGAGTTGAGAAATATTATACCTTTGTTGATTCCCCTTTGCATAAGCAAAGGCTAATCACCCAAGGAGAGGGCCTTCATTCCTTACTTCTTAGCTCCATAGATTTCTTGGAGGATGATGGTTGAAAGGATTCTCCAAGTTCCCAAAATTGAGAACCTCTAATTTTCCACACCAATGAGAGACTTGAAGAAGATATGAGTGACCTTGGAGGAAGGAAGATTGCTAGCTAATCTCCTCTAAGGGGTCGGCCTCCTAGAGAGAAAGGGAGAGACATGTTCTCATCCAATTTCCTCAAAAGAAAAACCGTAATGAAGAAAAGGCTATAAAGTCATATTTATTCCTACCTTCATTGGAGTGGCAAACTTGTAATAAGTCCAAAACGCACTCCATTATCATCATGGCCTGCCTCATATAGTATTTGGGCTGTTTGGGTCCTCTTGAATCTTTATTCATTAAGTTGTCATACAACTTAAGTCAATGGGCTTGACATTCGAAGCTCATTGGGCCTTGAGGCCCAAAACTAACCCGAGGTCTAAAACGAATTTATTCGTTTGATTAATCATCATATTAATTAATCCTTGCCATAAATAATTAAACCATTTAATTATCCTTACTCATCCGTTATTTCTTCAATCTCTACCTTACACGGTGTACGAACCATTAGGTTCCTTTTAGCGAGGTAGTGGGCGATTAGAACTCTTTCAAATCGATTGTGAATTGAAACTTACTTTCAATTCTCCCTTTAAGTGATTATACACGTTTAGGGCTTCCACAAACCATGAGTGACACCTAGCAGTATGTCATGGTTACCTAAACTAATCAGAAGAGGTGGAGAACCTATTCAGTTTAGGATTACAATGCAATACGGTCTTTCTCTAATACAATAATCTTGACCACATTGTTTGGTTTGATAATTTATTCATGTCTACTATCCAATGTGATTCATTTACTTATATGATTACCTTAAATGTGATTTGGAACGACTTCCTAAATCTTATTCATACTCTGGCCAGAGATTCTTAATCATATCATAGAGTATTCTCCCTCAAACGTTTTGAAGGTTAGAGATCCCTTGTTGCACATTCACTTGCCTCTATGGCTAAGTGGCTTAACCCCAACTATGCCGTGGACACCCTATGATGGAGTGACTTTGACATAGTCAAAGATCAAGGACCTAACCACAAGACAAATGTGATGCCTCAGGTCAAAGGACTACTTTGCATTATCCCAACCATGAGTTCTCATGTGACATGAATATGAGAACTCCTCGTTGATCACGTTCAGTGGACTCATTCTCTATTGAGCACCTACATGCTTGTGTTGGTGTCAGTCACACCAATGACTCGAGACCAGTCACTCTCCCTAAGAGAAGACATAGCATGTAATGATCTTAACAGACTGTCAATGCCCAATTGGCAATCCTATAATCAGGAACGTTTAGGATATGTATACGAAAGAGAATGGTCTCATGTATCTAACTTATTTAGATCACATTCTCCCAATTACATATACCTTGGACTTATTGCTTAAGCATATAACATTTATATGAGACAGCTTAAAACAATAATCTTTGCCCTTTATATTAAACTAGATTAGTTTAACATGTGAAATGTCCGTAAAGTATCATCATATGATTGG
>JADOBS010301413.1:0-12078 GCA_015708375.1 Cydonia oblonga
AAGGCCTCGTGCTAGGTAAAGATAGGAATATACATATAAGGATCACTCCCCTGGGCAATGTGGGACAAAGCGGACAATATCGTGCTACGGTGGTGGAGCGGGCCTGGGAAATGATCCGTCCCGGGCCGGGATGTGACAATTGGTATCAGAGCCTAACCCTGGCCGCGTGTGTGTCGAGGAGGATGTCGGGCCCCTAAGGGGGGTGGATTGTAAGATCCCACATCACCCAGGGGAGTGATCCTTATATGTATATTCCTATCTCTACCTAGCACGAAGCTTTTTGGGAGCTCACTGGCTTTAGAGTTCATCGGAACTCTGAAGTTAAGCGAGTAGCGCGCGAGAGCACTCCCATGATGGGTGACCCACTGGGAATTTCTTGTGTGAGTTCCCAAAAACAAAACCGTGAGGGCGTGGTCGGGGCCCAAAGCGGACAATACCGTGCTACGGTGGTGGAACATGTCGGGGAAGTGATCCGCCCCGGGCCGGGATGTGATAGTTATCCACCGAGTGCTAGTCACACACAATATCCCTATACACAACGAATAATGTAAACTATTTGCTCGACGAACACTATATTCGTCGCGCAAGTTGCATTATTTTTTTTCTTAATTTTTTTTCCTAACTAATGTAAATTTTTTTTTATCCAATTAAAAATATCAAACCAAATTGTATATTACCAAAATAATTATTAAAACTAATTTATTAACAAAAATATATATACCGTCCATTTAACATAAATTTTTAAAATAAAGTCCAACATAACGTTCAAATAAATCTTATTTCATAAACAAACAAAAAAAGTTCACTCTTCCTCTGTGTCATCAACAGGGGCATCGTCAACTTGTGCATGCTCTGCAACCCGCTATACATCGAACTTCCACTGCCGGAACTGCATCTTGAAAAGGTCGTCCAGATACTTCCGTTGCTTCTCATCGGTTTCATCAACATCCCAAACAATCTGTAATGGCAATAAAAATAAATTAGTAATCACATAATATCATTTTTTTAACAAAAACAATTACACATTCTTTAATACAAACTTACCTATAACTCCTGCACCATGGAGTTCTTCAACTCCAAAAGCACCATTTTCCATGACTTAAACTTGATAGAACATTGGTTCCGCACCAATCCCCTATATTGAACCTAAGTTCAGCGTACACATCAGCCCTACTTTTGTCATCAAAGGAGGGCAATCGCTTACGACGGTATCTCTTGATTCTCAACATAGCTTTCCTCAATTTTTTTGTACCAAAAAAATTTTAAAAGTAATACACTATTAAAAAATAATTTCAACCATATCAAAGGTAAAACAACTAATTCAACAATACTTTTTTTTTTACCTTTCCCTTCACGAGAGCTTTCTCCCTTACAACTTTTCGTTGAATAAGAAACCGAATTGGCCATCGTTTGAAACAAAACCTTTGAAAACTAGGGTTCTAAAACTATGTTTATATAAAACCTGTAACACTTTGCATGACGAACCATTGGTCGCGCAAAGTGTGTTGTAAATGCGCACTAAATAGAAGCGTTTAATGGGTAACTGACCGTTCTCAGCGAAACTTTGCATGATGAATAGGTTCGTCAAGCAAAGTTTTTATTTTATTTTATTTTTATTTTTTGAATTCCTCCAATATTTGCGCGACCAAAATGTGTTTCCGTCGTGCAAATGACACTTATGCGACGAAATATTGTTCATCGCGCATGCTGTTTTTTCTACTAGTGCTAGGAACCACTTTAAATGCTTTTCTAGAATTTATTTGCATTTTTATCAAGGATTGGTTTCAAAAATATTTTCATCAAAAGTGTTTTCAACCATTTTAAAAGCACTTCGAAAAGAGTAACTTTAAGTCAAAGCAAGATGCCATCAAACAAGAAGTAGACTACAACGAAGAGAGAAACTCATATTTAAAAAGGGTATCGAAAGCAAGATAATTATAACTTTAGTGCATTTGTTCTTGCATTTGAGGTCTCATATTTAATTCTGTGAAAGTAATTCAAGTTCTCTCTCATTTCATTTGAACCATAAAACAATACCCTAAGTCAACATTTTATTGCACCAAATGACCAAAATAAAAGAGAAAAACTCATCATGAATACTTTGTTGGAATCCACAAACTGGTATTCTATGGCTTGGGTGTTGAAAATCTTACATAAAAAAATAGACAACTTTTAACAACATCGAACTTTTTTGTGATAAAACTCTCGTTGTCGCACTATGCAGATAATAAGACTCCAGTTGGAACGAAATCGTCTTTGAAATTAGTACTAAATTGTGGCCTATTTCTTTAAAATCATTGATATTAGTTGATCACTCATTGTTACCTAACATCCTACCTAAGGACCACAAGTGCATCAAAATTGTAATATATCTCCCCCCAGATATGTGCATGTGCAGCCATTACAACGATTGGGCAAAATGAAAATGGAACGTGACAGAGTCTCGTTTTATTATGAACAAGATGAAACAATTGGTCATCTTTCTTGCTTCCCACGTGATCCTCAACCCTAAATAGAACTACTTGTATATACTAGGGAGTAAACTGTGGTCTATTTGGGGAAACTGTCACAGTTTTAATTCTCCCTAGTCCCAACCTTCCACGAAAACTATTAAAAATGTACACAACTAGCATTCCACGAGATGATGAGGTTTCCTATTTAAGCAACTCTCCTATTACTAGATTAATACTTTTGGTACGCCAGGTACTTCTAAATCTTTATAGTAAGATTTCGGAGAGATGACCAACGACAGGTTACTAATCAACACCGATTGTTCTTAATTTAAGTATGGAGTTGTACACAAAATGATACAAGGCTATTAGTAGTGGAGTAACTCATTACGTATTGTATTTTATTTTGGGCTTTTAGCCAAAATGATATCTGAGATGACTCCATTTGGTTCCTAAGATTTAAAATTGATAAAAGTAATCATTGAGATTGTCCATCGACAATCATTTTGGTCATTTCGTGAAACATTTCCGTTAAATTGAGGGTATTTTTGTCAAATCAACCCCTCCCTTTAAACTGATGGTTTCTCAATCTTACGGATAACTTTTTTTTTTCAGAATGACCAAACTGATTGACGATGGACAATCTCAGGAACCAATTCTATTAATTTTAAATCTCAGAGGCCAAAGTGATGAGTTATAATAATTTCAGAGCCATTTTCGCTAAAAAAATCTTTATTTTGTTAGGTTTTTGACATGATATGGTCTTTTATTGCACAGGCACAACACACGTAGCATTCATGGAGGAACTACATAGAACAGTTGGACCAGGCAGATCAGTCTACTTCAAAACCCAGCAATATCAATCAACTAACACAGTCAGTTTATTAGCTAGAAAAAATAATTAATCAAGTAAACAATGACTTTATTTAAACTTAATTATTCTTTTTTTTGTTGCTAATTATGTGGTCTGCAATGTACGTGAAGATTCCACACAGCCCAATTCATGCCATGAAGTTTCTCTGTCGCTAGTTGAGTCCATCTGCCTCTAACTTTCAGCAGATGTTTGCATCAACAGTGAGAAGCTATGCGGATTTAATAAATTTATAGTATCAACAGAAAATCGTTAGCTAATATGATTTTCACATTTTTCGTTTTCTCCTTGCATTCGTCTCTTAATTCTCATATGATTTATTTAATTCGAAGAAAAGAGAGAGGAGTACAGGGAAAGAAAATAAGAGTGCAAACATCACTTCTAGGTGTAACGCGAAGTTGGCTACTTTAGTCTACCTTGCCAAGATGATTGCTTAATTTGCAGGACGTGTCTATGTCACATGACAACTGGAGTTCAGCGAAACAAGATGAACAACTGGACGATGATTTTAACTCAGGGGAACCCGAAGATCCAAAACTGGAGATACAAGAAGTTATAAATGAGTTTCCACTTCAGAGTAGAAGCAGTATGTCCAGCAGGGGATCTTGGTGGGGAAGCAAATCCTTAACTAGCTTACTCAGACAGCACAGAATGAAGAAGAAAGAAGATATCCGGATTCACACAGCTAGCGCTCACGCGGCGCTCTCTGTCACACGCTTGGCTTCTGCGATTGCCAGCGTTGCAGCTGCCAAGAGCGGCATAGAATCAGTAGAAGTCGGTGAAGATGGCAACCCCATCATCATAAGCGACATTGTTGCTTCTGCGGCATATCTGGTTGCTGCAGTATGTGCCGAAGCTGTAGAGTCGTTGGGTGCGCACATCGCTCATGTTTCTTCTGCCATCAACTCAGGCTTGGCTATCCAAACAACCGGCGACATGATCACACTCACAGCTGATGCCGCAACATGTAATTCACAATCGATCGAATGTTTCCTTCGCCAGAATCTGCATAAAAAGTAAAAACTTAGGTTCACTTGACGAAATGATCCCTGATGACAATTTCATATTATATATTTAACCATATTCTTAGTATATTTTGGTTAATATTTTGGAAGAATTTTGATATTTTGATTTGTATTTTTAAAATAGGACTTCCGATTTCCTGTGGAGCAAAACATGGTCAAATGGATGAATTTTGAAATAATTCTAGTTGAAGGATGTTCGTGAGTTAGTTAGCTTTATCGTATCAAAATATCAGATTTTTCTACCAAGCGATGATTTTCTGGCAATAAAATAAAGGAGCAATGCGCGGTGCTCGAATAGTGACGTTTTGGACTTGACTTGAGTTTTTGGAGTCCAAGATGACCTCAGATGAGTTTATGGCCTTCTAAAGATGTGTTCAGAACGTCCGGATCTTCAAAACAAGCTATCATGGGCCTGATTTAAAGGATATTTGAGACTAAAACATGGCTGGACAAGTACCTGGCAGATTCTCCTAGCTTAACTAGGATTTTATTTTCTAAGATATTTTATTATTATTCTTAGTTTCCTAGTTGGAATAAAGGACCTGGTTTTTAGGGTTTGTGCGATGACATAGTAACATACATTGCTTTGCCGTCTACAGTTTTTCTCTATGCTATTTTTTATGCAACTTTGGAAACAGAGAGTAATTACTAGGGTTCTTGGAGATTTTCTACTTTAAGGTGTTTTCATTCCTTTTATTCTTAATAATATTTTTTATGATTTTAATTATGAATATGTGTAACTAATTCATTTTGCTAGGCGGAAGCCTTGAGCCTTAAGCATGAATATGTTATTTTTATTTAATTGCTTATGATTGATTGCATGCACACTTTGAATTATTGATCATTGTTTTAAACTATCTAATTTTCTTAATGCCTGATCACCATTAGGATCTTTAGAAAAGTAATTTGATGCAATTTTGGTAGAAAGGTTTCCTGAAATTGGCGCTGGCTTCTTGTGATTAATAATTGTAATTTCACTTAAGATGAACACCGCGTCTTAAGGGTTGCATAGTTTTTCAAAGGGTTTTCATAAAACTGAATGAGTCTCTTATGTTCATATTTGATCCGAATGTCTAGACGGATTGCATGTTAGATATACGTTCTATGTTGGAGGTTCCAAGTAGGATATATATTAGGAAAACCTAACCTTTAAAGTGGCATGTATAGATCATAAGTAATTGGTAAAAATGTATAGGATTGCTAGGTGATTGTGGAACCCTAGTGCTCTTATAAATTGGTATTTTAAAAATTGTTTCTTTTTCTTTTAGCTTTAATATTGCAGATTGTTTTATTTTTATTAATTAAATTCGTTTTTAATTTATGTAGGTTATAAAATCAATCATCTCAAATTTCTGTTTTACAATAATCAATTGGAATTTGGTTTGCTTCGAATTATTTAATAATCCCTGTGGATAATGACCTTGCGAGAATCGTTTATACTACAATAACCTTGTCATTCTTGCAAGTATATTATAGGAGTTTTTAGCCCGTTTGCTTGTGTAGTAAATTCCCTATCAATCCCTTGACAGGTTTAAGAGGAGCGGCAGCACTCAAAGCAAGAGCTACCGCGGAATCCTATTTTCTCAAAGCCCGAAATCTGCTGGAAGCAAAAGGCGAGCTATCAGTTGTCACTCCTGGTAAGAAAATACAGACTAATTTTTCACCCCCGTTGCTGTTATAAGAACAAAGTGAAGATAAATTCTTGTTTGCGGAAGGAAGCACAAGATACGGGTGGGCGTCCATATACTCGAAGCACAGTCAGCTCATGCTGAGCATCCAGAAGAAGCATCTGGGATTCTTAGCAACAAGAAAGGAGTGTAAGATCAAAGACTTCTGGTTTCATTTCGTTTTCTTTTCGGTGAAATTACAGTTTTCTTATGATTTTTCCAGATAAGATTTTCCTTGTGAAGGAGGAAGACCAGGAAGCTCAGGATCCCGGCAACTTTTCTACCTACCCAAGGAGCAATAACAAGAAACTGAAAAGGGAAACAATAACAAGGAACTGAACTGCAACAATGGAGTTGTTTTGAGTCTCTGACACAAAGCGAGATGTCTTGTAAAATAACACGACAATTTATCCGTTCTCTAGATTAAAAGCTGCCAGAAGCACCAAAAAGGCCATGTAATTTTGTTTTCTCAAGCTTCCTCGTAGAGAAAAAGACGTACACATTGGCATGATTTTGCAATTCTTACAAGAACTTCAGAAATGCCATGTATTTTGTCTATCTTTGTGCACATCGGATTCCAAGAATTGTAGAACCTGAATGGCTAGTTTGGTATCACCGTGTTTTTTTGAAAAAAACTACTTATGCTATGCTTTGAGAACAAACAGCTATAAAATAAAGTTGTTGATTGTTTGGTAAATTTTTATTTGTAAAAGTGCTTTTAACAAAGGTTGGAGATCGTCTTATACAAGAGCAATGCTAGTGATGACACGCCCTGATCCCGATGTCCGGGGGATAGCGGGATGGCCATGTGCTGGCCGATACCCGAGGTTGACGCAAGCCATTTAATGAATGCATATGCTGGGAACATGTGAAACATGCATATAAATTTCGCACGAACTACACAATGTAATATTCAAATACAAACCTTGCTAAAATATATAATAATATTCAGCCGTCAGTAAAATGATAGTGATAATGCATAACATGTTCAGAGCATACATCTAATTCAGAATACAAACGGAAGGTGTGACAAAAAGTGCTATTACAAGTGATGTCAAGAACAGAGAGGATGACACGATGTCATTGGTAGGGGAATGCCTCTTAGCTCGGATCGTATGCCTCGTTCCTATGTCCTGAGGGGGGCAAAACAAACATGAGTGGGCCAAGTTGATATATAAGTAATACTGAAACAGTTATTCATCAATGTACTAACCCCCAAAATTTTATGCAAACTCAATAGTATAATATGTAATAGGTTTTCCGAAAACCCTAGCATGCCATAAAACCTTTCATAAAACATATATCATATAATGTGTGCTAAATAATTGTTTCAGTATCGCCCGAAGGTCTTCATTCACTCGTAGGCTCCTACAACACCCACCCAAAGGCATATATAGGCTCTTACAGCACCCACCTGAAGGCATATATATGTTTCATAGCCCGTAGGCAGAATAATGACCACCATATAAGGGCAAAACATTGAATATAATCTTTCCAACATAAGTATATATCTCAACGGAGCTCAGTAGCTCAAATATCATATCTCAAAACATCTTCATAGTATATAGTCATCCATCATATATATTGCAAAGAACATGAAAATTGATAAAGTATGGTATTCCAAAATATTCTCAGTGAAGCATGATATCTCATATAAAGTAAAATCTAATTTACTCATAAAACGTACCAGTAAATCATGCTTTTCATGTATGCATTTCTAATAGTAAAATATGCATTTGAGAAGGGGTCCACTCACAGATACTCCGTCGTCAAAGAGCCGTGCAAAATAGGAAGGACGGAAATGCCGCTAATAAACGCACCTAAGCACATAAAGGGTCCAATTAATAAAACTCTACCATAGCGATTGAATTTCAGAAAACAGACGTCATAAACGGTTTAGGATGTTGAAAAACATAAGGGGGGACCTTTGCAACGTGGCACGCACGCTCATAAACACTGCATGCGCCCTCACGCGCCACCACAACGTGGCGACCCCGGTGGCCACGTGCCACCGGAAAGTTGGGCGGCACTGCCATGATTGTCGATGTGGATGGTGGCGCGTGTGCTTCACTCGCCGCCACCGACGACCCTTCACCGCTAGCTAGGCTTAGGGTTGGGCCTGAGGGTTTTGGGCTTGACTTAGTGGGCTAGGCTCGGCTTATTGGGTTGAGCTTGGCCTATTAGGTTGAGCTTAACCTATTGGGCTGGGCTTGGCCTATTGGGCTAGACTTGGTTATTTAGGTTTGGGTTTCAGGGTAAACGGGTTGGGTCAACTCGGCTTCAGGCCAAGGGTTGGCTGGTTTCTGGGCACACTTTCAAAGGCTCATAATTTTTCCGATACTCAACCAAATCAAGTGATCCAAATATGAAAGTTGTAGTACTTAACGAGATGAAGAGAATAGTACCTTGAACGATGGCTAACTCATCGTGGTTTGGCAGAAAAATGCCTCGAAAATGGTGATGCTCGTGGAAAACTTGGAAAAGCTACTCCGAGCTATTTTCTGCGAGTAACACATATGTACAACTTAAAACAAGCTTCGATCTAACCCTAAAACACATTCCAAGGATTTCTAGAAGCTTACCTACATCGGAAAATCCTCGAAAGTCACCGAAATTCATCGGGGAACTTTGCACTGTGGCTGTCACGATGGAGGGTTGTGCTTGGCCTGAGGTTTTCAAGGTTGCACGTCCAGGTGGTGGTGGTGGTAGGGGTATGTTGAGTGTGTAAGTTTTAGAGAAGAGAGGAGAAGCTTGCAGAGAGAGAAAGCACGGAGAGAGGGTTAGAGAGAATGAGAGAAAGAGTGAAGGTGATGAGGGAGAGAGAGTTGTAGGAAATGGGGCTCATGGGTCCAAAAAGGAAAAGAGGAAAAAAGGGCCAGGGGGAACTAAAAAGAAAATGGGCCCCATGTGGCACACAAAATAAAATCCAAATAGTAACCCTTTTAAAATAAGTATCCCAATCTTATTGATAATACACAAAATTTGGGACGGGGTTTCACAAACGAGACTAAATTTTGTAAACTAAATGATATGAAAATTGATGATTGAATTATTACTTAAACGTTGATAAACATACTCATTTCCTTTTAGTGACACATCATTTAGTTTACAAATTTAGCCTCCCTACCGTAGTAAGGAACACATTCGAAATACATTTCTTTTATCCAAATATTTTTTTTATATTTATTAATAAAGCCGAAGCAGAAATACAATTGTAAGTCCAAGAAAGCATTGACACAAAGAGCTGAAGCTTCGGCACGATACAAACAAGAAGGAAAGCAAATTCAAACTAAGCCAAAACTAGCTGACAAAAGTAGAAGATGAAAGATACATGGAAGAGAGGCCAACTACACCAGAAAGGGAGGGAGCTGTGAGGCCTAACGTACGTACTTCTTCTTCATTACGACTCTTCATTTGTCCGACGGTTTAACTACCCATTTATCTTCATCACAAAACATCTCATAAAACCTATAATGTTCTTCATGCGGATAGATTGAAATTGCACCATCATCATCATTGAGAAGTATAATACCGTCATCTTCTATAACCAATCTAATAACACCTCATAAATGATTTATCTTGAATATATACTCCGCACCAGAAGTTATTTCTGTGAACTTCAAATTCCAATTGTCACCCAAAATGTATATATTTATAAAAACATCCTGAAACTTACACTTCAGTTAAAGACCATTCCACTTATCTCCCGAGTCATCAATAACTGTGTCGATAAAAACACCTTCATCTTTAAAAGCCGATCCCTTTTCAGTTTGATTGGCACAACAAACTGAAGCATTGTGATTTGAGTTGTTGAACATGGAGAGTAAACGAACTATTTGGGTTAATATTTAACATTGGGCTTTATGATAAGGAGCCCTAAGGGTGCCAGAGTAAATGGGGACTTACCGAAGCCCAGTCGAAAGGCATGAAACAAATTAGTGAAGCTGTCTCAGTCACAGCATAGGCCATGTGCCTATGATTGAAGTGATGAGTGTCATAGACCAGCTCACTACCAGCCAAAAAAGAACTCTCTAGTGGCATAAAGAAGTAAATAAGAGATGGCTCACTACCCCCCGAGAGCTATCGGCCAAGAGCAAAGCCAAGACAGTCGAGCCAAATTGCCTATAAAAGGAGAAAGAGACACTAGAGACAAGGACACTCAACCAACCAATCAAAAGACATACAAACTCCGCTCTCAAGCGAGATTCGTACCCAGAAAGCTGAAACTCATATCAGTCTTTTTAACAATAGTTCCCTTGAGAAAAACCATCTTTTGTCTAGTATAGAAGCTCTGCTACTTTCCCTTAGTGTTGTAGTATCGATTCCCTCATGTAAAATCTATTTAATTTCCATCCCTTATAGCATACAAACATTTGTCAACCCAATGAGAAGTGGTTGCAAGAGGTTCAACCTTGCCCGACAAGGTGAAATCTTGCCCGAATCTCTTTGTTTGTGCTTTTCATTAGTATATCTATAGTTTAATGTACTTTCCATCATGTATCAAGTTATTTCCAATTGTTTTCTACTTAAGAACCCCAGTTGTGTTTTAAATCTGGTTAAGTTAACGAACCTGTTTTCATTAAAAGCAAATGGTGATCGAAAATATGGTTGAAAGGGCCTTGAACTCCCTTTGTTTTGGACATACAAGATTACGAACTAAAAGTCCTTGATTACAAGGCAAGAAAAAGAATCTAATGCAAACTTGGGGCTCAAGTAATCAACTTAACTCACACTTATTCAATATCTGTTATATTGAGATAACAGTGGCATGCCAAGATCCTTGTTAGTTTTGATTATGAGCCTCAAGGCCTACACCTAAGGCCCCACAAAGGCATCTTTCAAACTAACTACAAACTATCTTTGCAGCACATCAAGCAGCAAGAGCTTGCCTAACAACTAACAAAGTGCCACCTCTTCGGAAAGCCGTGTGAGGGAAATCCTGCCCGAACATAATTTTGGCATGCCCAGTGAGACCCTCATAATCTTGTATGCCAAGAAGAAGGAAGGAGCGAACTTTCAGGTGGAAAACAGAGTACGGGCAACTACATTGTCCATTAGGATCAGACATGACAGATCACCCAGTAGACTTTCCCTTCCTACGAGGTCATACTATTCTAGAGAGCCCAACTTCATTTGCGAAGTTAGATGGAAAAATTACCAATGAAGACTTGCAAGCTACCATGGTGCAAGTATTAAGAAGTATGGAGAAGATTTCTCTGGAGACCAAAGGAGAAGTCAGCAGACTTTGTTCATTAACAGGGAGTCTGCAGAGAAGACTAGAGTTGTAGTACTCTACACCAAAGGATGATCATGCTAGGGAAATGATCAGAGAGGCAAACATGAAAAAGAACCTGTGACTCATATGTTCCCCTTACTAGAGGGAGATAAGGACAAAGGTAAGAAGAAGGAGGAAACCGAAACCAGTAGACCGGAAGTAGAAGAAACACAAGAAACAAGTTTAACCGACCCTTTACTATTACCACTAGAGGGTAGGGGCAGATCGGGCTAGAAGGAATGAAATGTGGAATGACTCAGCAAGTTGAAGAGTCAAATGGAAAAGGTTTGCCTATGATTGCGGGCAAACATCTCTCTTACAGGCCACCGTCGTTGGCCAATAAGGGAGGGGAAGCTAGATGGAGGCAGCCAGAACTGTAGAATGATGCTTTCTCAGGCAATAAGCGTAGCCCGAAGTGAGGACCTTCTTATACTCCGCACAACAATGTAGCCAACAAACAACTTAGAAATGAGTTAGCGGAACTGAGGAGAATGGTGGTCCAAAATGCTTAGCCTCAGGCTCGTCTACTGTTCAGAATAACATATCAGAAGCCTTACTTTGAATATATTAATGAGCAGAACCCTTTTCCTCTCAACTTCAAGATGCCCGCATTTCCATCTTTAGTGGGGATAACTGTAATGTGTCTTCTAGAGACCACATTTTTAAGTTTTCCAATTATTGTGTGGCATTTAAAGACAATCCTAACTACAAATTGAGGTTCTTTAGGAATTCATTGGTGGGCTCAGCATCTCAGTGGTACTCTCTGTTACCCCCCCCCCCCCAAAAAAAT
>JADOBS010301414.1:0-12078 GCA_015708375.1 Cydonia oblonga
ATTTTTTTTTTTTTTTTTTTTTTTTTGGAAAGCTGGATATATTAACCAAGACAAAGATGTCAAAAGTACAACGCAAGTCCACAACGAGGCAAGTAACCAAAAAACAAGGCAGGAGTGCAAGGGGAAGAAAACACAACACTAAAGGGAAGCGACTAGCGTCACCCCTTGCACACCCAAACAAAATTAATGTGGGCAAGGTAGACCATCGTTGTGAAGTAGATGAAACAAGTGAAGTTGGAGATCGATCGACCCAAGTACAGTCACACATCTCCACAGAACTCCGCGATGCCAAATGGTTCGCCGCCATATTGGTTGATCTTGGCGTCCAAGACCAGCGACAATCATGGAAGGAAGCTCCAACTTTCTTGCACTTTGATAAGATTGGAAATGCCTCCCACGTGCCATTTGTTAACCTTGCCGGTTAAACACGAAATGGATTGTAATGAATCAGATTCGGCAACCACACGGGTAATGCCCAATGATTGACCCAACTCACAACCCCGCAGAATGGCCAAAGCCTCGGCAATTGTAGCAATAGGGGCTTGGATATACACCCTGCAAGCACTCTTTCTTTTTTTTTTTTTTAACAAATGATATTATTTATACTAGGTGGTGGAAGAGTGGACTAAATCTCACAATGGGCTAACAAAAATATGGTTCAATTCGCCAAAGCCTCTTAATTATAAATGAAGAAGAATACGACTAAACCGTAGTTATTTGGGTTAATATTTGAACATTGGACTTAGATGAAGAAAACCCCAAAGGTGCCAAATTAAAGAGGACTTGCCTGAAACCTAGTATCAAGCCCAGAGGCAAATTGAAGCCCTCTTAGCCAAAATGCAAGCCACATGCTTACTATTAAAATGACGCAGCATGCCTGTGTAAACAAAAAGGAGGACAAGAACTTTCCTAGCGTTTTCTTCTTTCTTTAGTACCTTCCAATATACTCAAACTTTAAAAATGGTGCATTATTTCCCTGAACTTTCCTATCCTTTTCTTCTTTATTTAGTACCTTCCAACATACTCAAAACTTTAAAAAAGGTGCATTATTTGCCTTTTGTAAAATACGAGCGAGCGCAAATTTGCATGGCATGTACCGAATAATGGAGAACTGAATATCAAGAATTTCATGGCAAAAAAAAAATCATTTTATACTATACATCGATGCATATATATTCTCGAAATCCCCGATTAAAAAAAATGACAATTAAGTTTACACCCAATTTTTTAAGCAAGTTTTAGGTTAAGCCCAACTAAATTTTACTTTTGATTTAAACCCCTTGACTATTATACCACCTAGGAATTTTTTTTTTTTTTTTAACAAACGATATTATTTATACTAGGTGGTGGAAGAGTGAACTAAATCTCACAATGGCCTAACAAAAATGTGGTTCGATTCGCCAAAGCCTCTCAATTATAAATGAAGAAAAAAACAACTAAACTGTAATACTAAGTGGCCCCTAATAACCTTCTTTGACTGGCCTTAGGCCTAAATAGCTCCGTTGACTGAGCCTAAATCAAAAGACCCCTAAAAAACACTGGAAAACTTAATAATATTAGACCCTGTGAGGGTGTGACTGAAATTAATCATAGCGGATGAGCTTGAACCCAGCAATCACGTAATCAAGTGGCGTTGAAACTGATTTGTACATCAGACGTGTTTGAAAGAAGGTTGCAACCAAAACCGGGGGTTTCATCTTTATTCAGATGAAATAAAAAGAAGCATGATGATTTATCTTGAAAGCTAAAATTTTACGTACATTTTACTTCAGGGAGGATGTCTTCATTATCTTTACAAGAAGAACCTGTATGTCATGGAAATATTCTCTAACGAAAATGTTTTCTTGTTTCTTCTCACTAAATAAAATAAAAATTAAGAAAAATTAAAAGAATAACATGCATGTTACAAGGCTTGAGATTATTAATTAAGGAAATTAATAATTAAAAAGAGGAAGCAATGTTTCTGTTACTTAAAAGAATGTTGGTCAATTAATTAGTTTAATCCAATGAGATTATTAATTTCATTTAATATTGGTTACTAGAAATATATGAAACCAACCCACAACCATGTTAAAAGATCAACACCAGCCATCAGTTGGTGCAAAGGAACTAAATTGTTCTAATTAAGTATGTTTGTTTGGGTATAGGATCCTACGCTGGTCCTCTTTGCGAGGATCTTAAGGATCAGTACATCCTATCCGTTCATCAGTCATCCAGCGGCCATAAGTTATTTTAAATTTCTTAAAATTAAACACAAATAATACTTAACGAAAACTGGTCACATAATGTACGATAAATGACTAAATAGATTGATTCTTAGGATCCTCACAAAGAAGATCTAGAAAAGATCTTCGTCCGTTTGTTTGTACATGGAATATACCAGAGCTAGCAAAATGTGAGGCTATTATGCATATATCCTCATCCGTTTGTTTGTACTCGGAATATACTAGAGCTAGCAAAATGTGAGGCTATTATGCATAGCTTATTGTGAGGCTATGCATAGCTTATAAAACGTGAGGCTATTATGCATAGCTTTTGTCGGTAGAGTGCATGATAGATATAGGTGTGTTGTTGTAAGTGAACCAACCAAGTGAGAAGTAGGCAAGCAACGAAGTGAGAAGTGAGTAGCCTTGTAAGCATTGCGAGTGGTTTAGAGTTTGTCTCTAAAAAGTGAGAAAGTATCATAGCTTCTGGATTGTGTTTAAAAGTTGTTGTGCTGTAATATTTTGTGTGCGTAATACACGCTAGTGATGCAGGAACATAGTAGGGTAGTGATCATCGTCGGAGCCGGTACTTCCGGCCTGGCCATGGCCGGATGTCTGAGCCGGCTTGCGATCCCATACATAGTCCTAGAAAGGGAGGACTGTTTCGCCTCTCTATGGAAGAAATACTCCTACGACCGTCTCCACCTCCACCTTGAAAAAAAAGTTTGTGAGCTTCCTCACATGTCTTTTCCAACCTCTTATCCCACTTACGTGCCCAAAAACCAGTTTATCCAGTACTTAGAGGACTATGTGTCGCACTTCAGTATAAGACCAATATACAATAGAAATGTGGAGTCTGCAGAATATGATCAAGTCTCCAAGAAATGGATTGTGAAGGCAAAAAATGTTGGTGGTTCCGGCGAGACGGAGGAGTATTTTGGAGGGTTTTTGGTGATGGCTACCGGGGAAACAACTGACCCGTATATTCCAGAGATTGAAGGTTTGAGTAGTTTTAATGGTGACGTTCTTCACTCAACACAATATAAATCCGGGAAGGAGTTCGAAAATAAGAAGGTTTTGGTTGTTGGGGCTGGGAATTCTGGCATGGAGATATCACTGGACTTGGCAAACCATGGTGCTAAAACTTCAATCATCGTTCGAAGTCCGGTAATCGACCACATCACCTAGCTTCGATTTTAACTTAATTTCTTTCATGTTTTCTGTCAAGACCGAGGCGATACTTTAAACTACTCTAATGTGCAACATGCTGTCTGCCTTGATTAATTAACCTAATTCACATCCGCTTAATTTGTCTAAATGCAGGTCCATTTTCTCTCAAGGTGGATGATGTACGTGTTGGTTTTGATGAAATATCTTCCATCAAGCATGGTTGATTCTTTGATGGTTCTGCTTAGCAAGCTGGTCTACGGAAACCTAGCTAGCTATGGGCTAGAGAGGCCACAAAAGGGTCCTATTTATATGAAGATGAGGTACGGCAAGTATCCGATCATTGACGTTGGTACCTTTCGAAAGATCAAATCCGGCGAAATTCACGTTTTGCCGGCCGAAATAGGCAGCATAAGAGGCGGTCAGGTGGAACTGAAAAATGGAAAGTCATACCAATTTGACGCAATCATTTTCTGTACTGGATTTAAGAGCTCAACTAATTTGTGGCGTAAGGTAACTACTCAAACACCATACGGTAACCATTTTGTTTTTTATTTTTAATTTTTATTGCTTAAGATGATTATAAAATTTGTTACAATTATCTCAGGGGGATGAAGATGATTATCTTTTAAAAGACGATGGGATTCAAAAACCAAGTTCCCCTAATCATTGGGAGTGGAAGGGAAAGAATGGATTATATTGTGTGGGACTCACGGGAAGAGGATTTTATGGAGCTAAGGTGGATGCTCAAAAGATAGCCAACGATATCAAGTCATTACAATAACGTCCTAAAAGAAGAAATCAAGGGCCAAATGCAGGAGAAGTTACCTACACTTTTGGTACACCGCCTACTAACTTTCTGAGTCAATTAGGCGATGTCATGTTGGGGAGTGTTGTGTTGGTGTGAAATAAGACATTGGTGCAAGTTGCGTGTAGGTCTCCAAGTCCCACTTTTATATTTTTCCTCTTTGTTTTTATTTGTGAGTAGGTATTTAAAATATCTATATAAATATCAATATGTAAATTTACAGAAATATCAATGAAATTATAAAAATTTGCAATGAGGTGAGTATATATAGGTTCAATCGAAATTAGAGGAAAAAAAAGTTAAAAACAAAATACAAAAGTTCAAAATTTGCAATGGGTTCCAACAAATTTTCTGCAATGGCTCGGTAAATATAATCAATATTTATTGATTTCCTTATGTATTGCCAATATAAGATTGAAGTTTGCATTGGCATTTCATTATTTATGTTACAGTAAATAATTCAATTACAACAATGACTTGCCATGCTAACTGAAGCATCTTATGGATAAAAATTATCCAAATTGTCACACTAGCTAACAAACTACAAAATCGAACACCTTGCAACGGCGGCGCTGCGGCGACAGGAGCCAATCGATAAATAACTGTTGGCCGGCGAATCACAACCATATCATCTTTCTAGTTTCTACTCATGGCTTGTGCTTCTCCAAGATGTGAGGAATGATAATTTATGCCCAAATAATTCCATCGAAGCCGATTTCCAAATTTGAAACTGGATTGTCACCGATATCCTGATCAACTGCTTGGTTGTCCCCAAGCGAATCCGCGTAGGGCTCCAACAGATCGGAAGATCTTTCGGATGGAATGCCGTAGTCTTTGAGAATACAGGACGAAGCAGCAGCAGCTGCTTCCCTTTCCAACACGGTTATGTAGTTGTCTTCGAATTCAAAGACTAAGTACTTGTCCTTGCATGCTGGTTAATTAAGAGCACGGAATAACCGTGAGCATCGGAGTGGGGAGATAGAGTGAAGAGGAAGTATTTAGAGGGACATTACGACTTACAGTCTACAAGGTAGGCTAAATGATGAATGTTCCGTATTTGGTTTCCGTTTAACTTCAAAACCTGAGATCAATTTCTTCTGTTAGTGTGAGCATCGTTGGCGGAGAGATGTAGAAGTTGTTAAAGTGCAAACAAGTAACTTGCCTGCTGATTGCTCATGTCTTCATACCCAATGTTTACTTCATTTGCTAAGACCTGTCGACACGAAATACATGAGAACAGAAATTCCCATCATACATAGAGAAATGACAACCTTTTAAACATTTTAAGCAACAAAGAGAGACGAAATGATGATTACGAGGAGGGCATGACAGAAGTTTACAACAAATATTGACATAACCACAACACAATCTCAACATTTGCCGCACATTGATTAATGAAAATCGAGGCAGCTAACCTCTAACCTGTGAAAGGATTACAATCTGTTCCCCTTTGAATCTAGCCAAAGAGTAGCGCGCCTTCGCCAAGAGTTTAAGCTGACCAGAAAAGAAACGAAAAACTAATCAATTTTCGAACCAAAAGCATGCATTGTGTTCAGCAAAAGAAAAGGAAATAGCTAAACATGAATTTTGTGCTTAAGAGCGTGCCGCAACTTACCCCTATAGAGTCGTCACACTCCTCTCTGCAGAAGAACATAATCAATGGTTAGTCTGTAATTAGCACAAAAGATTTTTATTAGTAAAACAACGTATTCCACATGTTCCTGAGTGCCAGAGCAAGCATGACTTACTCTATCAGTGGTTCTGAGAGTGGGGTAAACACCAAACCAGCAATTATTAGGTAAGAAGGCTGACCTCCATCGATATGAAAGGGAACCTTATCGGAACACAAAGAGCTCAATGTAAATAGAATCAAGATATTCAGATAAATTATGGGAATATAACTTTACGGCGTTTCCAAAAGCACCAAATTTCTATTGACTTACCAAATGCACTCGTGGGCGCAAAACTGCTTTAACTTTCATGTACTCTCCAGCTCTAATAATACCAATATCTGCAACATCGCCTGCAAATCTGAGGACGATTGTTAACCCACATGTGAACAAATTAGAACATGTATTTAAGGGGTTTAAACGTGGAGTCAGCTTTCAGTAGTAACTTTCATGTACTCTTCATTTCTCCAAGAGTGCTTACACTTTTAAACTCTAGAGTCTATAAGTTTCATAATCAGATGCACCTTTAGGCATTTTTAGTACAACCTTTCTATTTATCCACAAATACAAGTAGAGCCCGACCCCAATAAAGGTATTAAAATGCAAAAGGATAATTGCAGGAG
Source organism: Cydonia oblonga (assembly GCA_015708375.1). Lineage (NCBI taxonomy): Eukaryota > Viridiplantae > Streptophyta > Magnoliopsida > Rosales > Rosaceae > Cydonia > Cydonia oblonga. The sequence continues at coordinate 6,473 of JADOBS010301414.1, forward strand.
TTAACCAACAAATCAAGTATTATCACTGAAACACACGGAAAGCGTAGAAGAACAAAATGCAGCTTTTCAACATAATTTCTTGTAATAGAACCAGGGCTTTACTTTTGGCTAATGAGGTAGCGGAATGCGATGCGCTCATTTGATCGAAAGGGTACTGTTCCTTCACATCCTACTTGAACATCATCAAAGCTTACAATGACGTCCCCCTGGAAAAGCACGGGAACCATCAAAGTTTGTAAAAGATTCAAAATTGTTCAATGTGCTTTCATTTCCAATAAATTTATAGTAAAACAACTGACACTAGTAACAAGTATGGCTACGTTAACTCTAATTACCCATTCATCATTAGCCTTTGACTCTTCAAAACTAGCTTAAGAACCTTTCCCATCCAACGCATGCTATTATTGTTACTTTATTTCTGGTTATAATAATTTCTCACATCATAGTTACGCTTCCGTTACATCACATATCTTGAAGATATGTGAAAATATGATATTGATAACATAAGCTGATAGCTTGAGAAGCACCAAAAAGTCGCTTAACCATTCCATTGTTAACTGTGTAATAAGTAGAGATACAAATAGCAGCAAACACTCGAGATTCAAATAGCCAGCATACCTCCTTTAATACATTATGTGCATCAGAAGTGGGTTCAACTCTTCGCACCAGTACACCCTGCACAAGCCAGATGTGATGAGACCCAAAGAAAAATTAACAGTTACTAAGCTATCATTATAATGACGTATAAACGTGGCCTGATACTATATTCTAGTTTCTACACGAGTAAATTTCTGCATGCTTTACATAGTCCTCATGTGCCTTTGAACGAAAGCATTTCCTATTTCCTTGTTCACAAGATTATTTGAAAACATTGTCACTGCACTCCATCTCTGCTTCTTATTGCAAAAAACAATTTTAGTTGATGAAGGCTTTGCGAAGATTGTAAAGGACAAAGAGACTTACCTCAATAGACTCTACTTTCAGGCACGCCTTTAATGCTGGATTCTCCAACTTTTGTAACAATACACCAAGGCAAGGGAAACCTGAAAGTCAAAGTGTGACAAAATATTGGGATAAGTCCGCATAAGTTGGCAGGGTCAAGTTTTAGGTTTGAATAATAATAAGAACGTTCAGGTGCAATTGATTGAAATTATAGCAGTAATACTAATACGCCACCAAAGAAAGCAGCAGGTATTAGACAGACAAGTTCAACAGGCGTTCAAAGCAATCGCTTTAGTTACGTTATGTAAAACTTGCCACCTAGTCCTAGTCCAAGAAAAATACACAACATGCGAGAATAAGTTATAACATATATTCATATATGAATAGAGGCACGTGTGCACACATAAGTAAATGTTCACAGAACACGAGACATTTATAAGAATACAGGAAAGAAAAATGGAAGCACGACCTAGTACTTTGTGAAGAGCCCAATTAGAGAGTAGACATAGCAAGTTACTAAAACCATGGTTCAAGGATGAAAGGACACTGTGAAAGTTGGGAAAGAGTTGCTGTTACAGATATACATGAGTCTAAATTTCCTATATACATTAGATGCACGACCTATATACTTTCTTGATACTTTGAACAAGCATTGTGAACAGTGTGTACTAACACAAGACAAAGTCCATATACCACATGCATCAACTGATTTCCCTTCACACAGATGAAAGCTGGTAAGACTTCCTTACCTGTGTACTTCCCATTCCTCTCATAGTCATCCAAAAAATGAGACACAACTGTAGTAGGAATGACATATCCAATATTCTCGGCCTCTTCAGATCTGTAGACCTAAAGGAAGTGTTTCTTAAAATCATAAAATAAAAGTTTATATGTCAAGTATTGCCTATGCAACTAAGAAATCTAAGACCAAGTACACAGGGATGAACAAACTTTGACAGCATGACAACAAATTTACCTGAAATGCCACACCAATGCACTCCCCTTGATCATTAAATGCAGGGCCACCACTATTACCTAAAATCTAGCAAAGTATAAGCAATGGCTATGACAAAGATAGGAACAATGCCATATAAAGAAGGATGGCAATCTTGTGGCACCTAAATGACTTTCCGAAGAACAGACTGTTATTATTGTAAATTTGAGTTACAGACTGACCAGGGTTTATTGCTGCATCAATCTGAATGCCCAGTAAATCAGATGACCCATGAGCATATGATGTAACCTGAGGATATAATTATTAAATAGTAAGAACTCGAGCCTGTATATTGTGTAACACAGCTTTAGATAGGATGGAAAATATAATTTTTAAGGATATCCTACCAGTAACAAATCATACAAGTACACTCAAGTAGGGAAAACCAAACCTCTATACGTGATACAACCCCCTTAGTTACTGAAATGGTATCTCCTCCAAGGGGATATCCTACAACAGTCACCGCTTCCTGTCCATTATAAAAGCCACAGATAGAACAGTTTAAAGGGATGAACCAAATTGATTTTATAGCAGAACTGTAGAAAATTCCCAAATGTAGAAATATAAACCTTCGGACAACAACCTCAACTCCTGTAGTTTCAGAAATAAAAAAGCTAAACATTATTTTGAGGGTGTACGATAAGGAGTGAATTCTGTTAGATACTGTAATACTGAAAAGTTAAATCTCAGATTTTGATCATGTGGGTGGTCAGTTTAACTCGTCATATTAATATTTTCGATAAATAATTTGAATAGAGGAAATGACACGTGCCTTCTGAAATCCTGAAATTATGTGACAATTTAATTAATGTTCACACAATGTTTGCACTTGCAGTCACACCCTCTATGCTCCATAATTAATATTCTAAATGAAACTATCTTAACTAACACATCTAAACTAACCCAAGTCTCAGAAAGGTTCTCTGTTCACGTTAGTTTCTAAACTAACCAGATATGATATCTTGGAAGATAATTTACCTTCAAGAAGATGCAAGGGCTACTGCAAGTGCATATAACCAAATTGTAGATAGCATTGAGTAATACAAAATAACACTATCTCCAAGAGACAGGAGATAACCTGAAGATGTGGCAAGCTTCCCAATTGGAGTGGTTCTGCTCCTTTCCAGAACTCCTCACTTTCTACTGAAAGTAAAGCTATATCACAATCAACACCCCTGGCCAAAACCTGCAAATTAAGTCACTAATAGTAAAGCTAAATCATAATCCCCACTACCAATAAGCTGCAACATCATACCTATCTCCAAGATATTACTAATTTTCTGAGGGTGAATACCTTAGCCACATATTTGGTATCATCCCCTCTTCTCTTCACTTTAACCTGCATTTGTAACGAAAATTAAAACATGATGATGGTGATAATAGCAATAATAAATCAGTTGGCACTCTTTCCTAAAACATTACTGTGCCAATGACACTCTAAACCCATGTTGAAAACACAAACAATGCAACGAGATTAACAATGTAGGACAAGTGCACTAAAAAGGGCAAACCTATCCACCGACCAGATAAATTTTTAAACATTTTGCATTTTTAAGTGCCAAGTAAATAACACTTATGTACCCCTTTTTCACTTACCTTTCACTATTAAGGACGAAAAGTACCTGAGTATAATGCTCAACACAGTGGGCATTTGTCAAGAGTTTCCTGTCACCAATCATAAAAGCGCTGCATTGAAAGGTTCAGATTATAAGTTATTTTGAACACACACAGGCTAGTGAAACGGGTGATAGGATAAAAGTTCAAAACTTGCCTGCCTGTACTTGTATATTGTCTTTGTTTTTGCCATGGAAGGGAGTAGTCAGGCGCGGTATGGGTGCAGTAAACCTAAATAAATAATTGTTAGATCCAACCAAATCTGTAGATTTTGGTATTAAAGTGATAAAATTGATAAACACCAAACTCCCATGGATCAACACTATAACAATGGAGAGCAAATAGTTTGTTTGACAAAAACAAGGACAATTCATTCCAGAGCTTCTATTAGAACCGAAATCCTAAACAAACGCAAAGTGGTAGAATAGCTCAAAAACACTGAAGAGAGGATAGTAACAATACTTGGAAAAGCTCAGCACCTAGGTGACATAACATGCACCACGAAGCTCGGTAAACGGATATAAACTACTCCAAACATAAGCTTATGAAGAAACTAGACGCCGTGAACTTTCTCAAGGACACAGTGCATTATAAATTCAATAACCAAATCTGGAAGAAGGGTAAACAACATTCACCTTGACAACGGCATTGAGAAAATCAGCATCCTGGAGACTTTTCGGTTCAACCTGAATCGAAAATCAACACAATTTCAAATCCAATCAGTGAGCATTTTTCCAAACCCGAAACTGAATCATCACAAAACGAATTCAGTGCAACAATTATCAAACCTGCTGCTCTTTCTGATCAACTACAGACTCCTTCCTCTCTTTTCGTTGCGTTCCGAACGCTCTGTACGCCACTGAATGGGACTGCCCCTTCTTCCCTCTGCCATTTCCGCTAAACTTATTGGGAACGCCTTCTCTCTGCATTTCCCAATCACAAACTACTTAATTACCAAAACAAAACGCACAAACGACGCCGTATAGAGTTAGGATTTTACCTCCGGTTGGTATTTATCAGCGGACGGCGGCGACGGCGACTGCGAGCCTTTTCTCGAACTGGAAGCTCTTTCTCTATTGCTTTGGCTTACGGGCTTAAGAGCGTGGTACTGGTAGCTACCGGAACAGAGCCACGTGGCGAAGAAGGGTTGGACGGAGACGGAGGAGCGGAGTTTAACAGTGGAGGTGACCGCAGAGAAGCAGTAGTTGCCGACCGCAACGGCCATTTGAAAAACGGAAGCTCAGAGCTCGTTGCTGAAAGAAGGTGGTTTTTGGAAGACGAAGTTACTGTTTTGTAGGACCACGTTGCATTTCCTTATCCGTAAATAGTTGGACTTTTTTCGGGCGTGGATAATTTTGGCAGAAAATTAATGGGAATGGTTTCAAAATTTTGAGTTTTATCGAAAATGATAAATATATGTTGTAATTGAATGGTAAAGGAGTTACTTAAGTATTTGGTTAAAACTCTCAATTTTAGCGCCTACGGGTTTGAATAGGGAGATTTCTGGCCCGTTTATCTTTGGGCCCACAAATTTGGGTTGGTTTAGATACAAATGGGCTTTGAGCTTGTGGTTATTTGGGTTTTCGAATTGGGTCCGAAAATATTATATGTCGTAACGACACTCTCTCTTAGGGTTGGTATGGGAATATAAATGGTATATCATGTGTTTTTATATAAGTGATGAGAAATTATATTTTTTCAAGTGGATGTTTTGAAATAGGTCCAAAGTCACTAAAAATTAGACCTATTTCAAAAGTTAAAAGTCATTAAAAATTAAACTTATTTCAAAAGTCAAAAGTCACTAAAAATTGGACTTATTTCAAAAGGTGAGCTAGAAAATTGGACTTATTTCAAATTTTCCATTTTTTAAGTTATTAACTTTTTAGCACACATATTCCATCATTGGTATAGTGACACGTGATGTACCATTCCGTGTGATCGGTACACGGGAAAGTACATCACATGTCACCATACAAATGGTAAGATATGTATGCTAAAAAGTTAATAACTTAAAAAATGAAATTTTTCACAACTTTTATTAAAATACGTGATGTAC
>JADOBS010301415.1:0-12079 GCA_015708375.1 Cydonia oblonga
AAAAAAAAATAGAAAAAAAAGTATGTGATGTTAATATGTGTGAAGTATTAAATAAAGAAGACGAGTGGTAAGAGTTTTAGTCGAGTTTCCTTAATTATGTTGGTTCACTTTCATTAGTAGAAAAAACAGCTTGTGCGTTGATATTTTGTGCGACAAACAATATTTCATTGCACAAGATGTACTTGCGTGACGAAAAAAAAATTTCATCGGGGCAAAATAGAAAGGATATTGAAAAAAAAAAAATTGCGTTACAAATACTTCTAGTCGTCGAGTAAAGTCAGCAAGAAAACAAGGGGTAATTTTTTTAGCGCGAAAAACTTGAGCTACGGAAAGGGGGCATTTGCGCGACCAATGATTCGTCGCGCAAGTTCCTGTCAGTTTTGACCATTTACTACAGGTGAATCAGAGGAATCAATACCACATTTAATACAGATGTTTGCACAACAAAGCCTTCGTCGCGTAAAGGTCCTAACCTTCCTATAAATATGTGCTTCTGCTGTCCTTATTCTTCACAATTATGTTCGTGCTGGGATGGCGGATAAAAACTAGGATGAGAGTGTGCGCAACGTCAACCCGCATGATTTGAGAGAACATTTTGAGTTTGCGCATGCGATTGTTGTAGCCATGGGGAATAATTGTCTCATTACTGAGTGGCGTTTTTGGGAAGATGTGCCCGGGAATGTGAAGAAGGTTGTGATGGATTAACTATTAGTAAGTATATTGTTGATGGATCAATAATTAAGTTTGTGAATTTTTTAGTTATATGTTGGAATTAATTATTTGCATATATGTGTAACAGTGTAAGTATAATCTTGATGATGATACAAACAAACAGTTGATGAAATTCATGGATGATGGGTTGGAGGAGGTTATAATCGGTGGCGTTATGAAGTCTTGCGGAATGGACAGGACCATCCAAATAGTAGTTTTAAATTTATGTTTTGTATGACAATATTCAAATTTAAGGTTTTTTTTTTATTTTTTTATAAGTTATGTATTTGGACTTAATTAGGTTTCAATTCTTGTTGGGTTTTATTTTTTATTTTTTATTTTTTTTATTGAGACCTAATGTAAGCACCCTATCCTCGGTTTATATGTGTTTTCAATCTTCAATGAATATCCTATTTATGCTAAAAATAATTGTCACGAGAAACGTCGAGTTGCAGGTTTGGCCGAAGTTTCGAGGTTTTTTCAACGAAACCCCAACGAGTTGGGGGACGAGACAGGTATAACGTCATTATTCTCGTCATAAGCTTTCCATTGGTACCATTTACATAGGTTTTGGTTGAGAAATGAGCGAGATTAAAAAGTTTGAAAAATTTGCCCAGTTTTTGGCACCACCGACGGCCGTCGGAGCTGGAGGTTGAAGGCGACGAATATTCCGTCAATTTCGACGGAATATTCTGACGCCGTTAGTTAAAGTTGACGGTTTCTGTTAGGATTAGACGGAATATTCCACAGAATATTCCTAACAGCGCCACAGTCCTAGCCCGTGTGCCAGGCACGTGCCACGTGTGGTTGGCGCGTCTGGCCGTGCCTTGGCCGGCGCGTGGGGGCGCATAAGGGGTCAAAAATTAATTCTAAAAATATGGGGATGTTCATGGTGTTGTGTAGATCACGTTGGTATATTCATATACCCAATTTGAGCAATATATGAGAAGTTATTACCAAGTTTTGGTTATGTGCGTTAAATAACGTTATTTCCGTTATTTCTTAAATAGGCGAGGCCTATCCAGAGGACGAGCGCCGTCAAACGAGGCTCGGGGGTTATGACCCTTCGATATATCTGTGAGTGGGCTTTTGTTTTCCGTATATACCTATATAAATGAGATTTTTCCAGAAAGTCAATTTAAGTGATAGTATGCTTTTAAATGCCATGCATAGAAATTATATGAATGTATGAATTAGTATATGATGCATATATGTGAAATGGTGCTATGAACACACAGGTGAGTATCAGGTGAGTTATATTTTATTTATATGAGTTATTGATGATGTGAATTATGATGAGGGCTCATAACCTGCACCCCAATGTTAGTGCTTATGTTGTTATTCACCTCCCGCACCACACACTCACCTTGGATCCAAGTAGGTGCATAGTCCTGTCGTACAGACCACTATAGGTGGTTCCGACTCGCAGGTGACATGTGATTATTCGCATGGCCGTTTTGATGAAAGTAGCACTAGAGCGTATTATTACACCAAGTCCTGTCGTACAGACCACTACAGTGGTTCTGACTCGTGTGCAGGCACATGTATTAAGCTATATGATTAGCCGTATAGGACCACTGCAGGGTCTCCAGTTGATATGTTATTCCACCTGATCATTTATGTATCTTCCTTCTGTTATGATATTTGGCATGGCATATTTAATAGCATACTTATTGGCATGATTTTGCGATTATGAGTTAAGATGAGTATATATGGATATATATATTATTTTCTGGGAAATTATACAGGTTTTATGGCGAGGGGTTAGAACCTTTGAAAAGATAAAAGGTTTTGAAAAGATTTGTTTTTGCCCACTCACACGTTTTGTTTTTCGCCCCTTCAGGTTCTAGACAGCAAAGCTTTGGTGGCTACGAGGAATCCAACGGTGTTCTGACAGAATTCATAAAAGTAGGTTTCATCTTAGAGGGTTGTATCTTAGTAATGGTTCTATTTTACTGCAACTAGACGTTCTTTTGCTCTGAAGGTGTATTTATACACAGTAACTCACACTAGCATGTTATTTAGATAGTACTGCTAGTGGTTGATTTTTAGTTATTCGTATTTAGTTCTATCTTCTTAGCTTCCACACTGTGTTTATGGTTACGTCACTCTCACGTGACGGCCAGCACGCCCTCCTTCGGGACGGGGTGTGTCAATAATTGTATGGATTAAGGCATTAATTATTTATAGAATAATATTTCAGGTATTAATTATTTGTAGAATAAAATATTTAAAGTAATAATTATTTTTAGAATAAATATTTAAGGTATTAAATATTTTCTGAATATTTTTTTATATTATAAAGTTTACGTAAACATAGATATCTATGTTTATGTAAACTTATAATTACAATCATTTCATTCATTGCGCAATATATTGCGCGACGCAACTTTCGTCGCATAAGACAACTTTGCGCGACAAACATCATATGTTTGTCCCGCAAAGCAGGGTTACACTGTGTTCAAATCTTCCCATTTATTGCGCATTTATGACTCATTTTGCGCTACAAACATGGACATTTGCGCAACAAATGAGTTCGCCGGGCAAAGGTGTCCTAGTGCTATATAAACACAATTTCAAAACTCTAGTTTTCAACAAAAAAAAAATTTGTTTAAAAAAGAATGGCCGATTCTAGATAAGGTTCTGGCAAAAAGAAACTTGTAGTGCGATCAGAGAGGTATCGACGGAAGCAAGTGCCGTACTTTGAAGGCAAAAATATGGTTGAGGTGTATGCCGAATTTAGGTATGACATTAAGAATTTGGTGCGGAGGGATTGTTCTACCGAGTTTGAGTCTTGGAAAAAGGTCCCTGAGGAGTTGAAGAAGTCCATGCTGAGGGAGTTATCAGTAATTTATAGTAAATAATGAACAATTATTTTTGTTAAAATGTAATATTTTTTAAATTACTAATTTATTTTTATTGGCATTAATGTAGGTTCATTGGGATGTTGATGAAACCGATGAGAAGCAACAAATTTATGTGGATGGGCTTTTCAAGCAGAGTTTCCGATAGTGGAAGTTTGTTGTGTTGTGGTCGATGGAGAAATGAAATTGAAAAGGGTTGTCTTTTTTTTTTTTAATAAGATTTTGTGGACTAAATATTTAATTTAATTAATAAATTTATGTTATGTGGATGAGTATTAATGATACACCCCAACCCAAAAATGTCCACTAGGACTCCGAATCGAGCTGTACTGGCCGACACCTGGAAGGTAACGAAGCCATAAAGTGTGATGATGTGGAAAACTGTGAATAAATTTAAACCTAAAAGTGCCTAAATACCAGAGTGCGCTGGTGAGTAGAAATGAATCTACTTCACATGTGACGATAGAGCATAAGTAAGTACAACATAGTGAATAAGGATGGTACCCTCAAAAGTAGCCACCAATCCTGAGATTGCCAAGAATCCTCATCGATACGAACTTTTAGCAATTAAAACCTGGAGGGGCACAAAACAGAAAGTATGAGTGGGCAAAAACAAAGCTTTTCAAAATCATTTCCTTTTTCAAAACATTCTAACCCCTCGCTATAAAACCTGTATACTTTCCCAGAAAATATAATATATATATATACACACACACACATACGTATTTCAAAATCAATCAGGATAGTGATATGAAAAGAATGCCATGCCAAATATCTCATGATAACAGAATAAGTGAATTAGGTGATATAACTTATAAGAATTAACATATTAGCCGAGTGGCCTGCCCGGCTGAATCTAGAGCTCATAATCGATCTCAAACATATCACATCATCTCATATCATCATAATATATCATATCATCACATATCCTGCACACGAGTCGGAACCACTTGTAGTGGTCTGTACGACAAGCATGGGTGTAAAATAAGTATGCTCTAATGTTACGATCACGTGAAGACTGTGCGAATGATCGCGAGTCACCTACGAGTCGGAACCACCTATAGTGGTTTGTACGACAAGCCTGTGCACCTAACTTGGATCCAAGGTAAGCATATGGTGCGAAAAGTGAACATCACATGAAGGACTGTGCCCTAACATGGCGGGAGCACTAACACCAGGGTGTAGGTTTATGAGCTCTCAACATATCTCACATAATCACAATTTCCACATAAACCATCTATAACTCACCTGTGACTTACTTGTGCGTCTGCAGCACCAATCACCATTATATGCAATTATTAATGCATGAATAAAATGAATAGATATTTGCATGGCATTTCAAAACTCATTTTCAATCAATTTTGCTTTCTGGGAAAAACGTCAAGTATATAGGTATATATAGAAAACCAAAAGCCCACTCACCTGAAGTTCACGCTACCACTCCCTAGCACACACATAGATGCGTCACGAACGATTGGCGCCTAGAACAATTATCATATCACATCTTAGAATTCTTATCAATAGAATACACCATTTACACAAAACAGACCCCTAAGATTTGATCTGGGAGATCCGCATCACATATTTCTGATCCGTTACTTCCAAAAATTCACATTATACTTCTAGAACAACATCCTAAAGTTCCATTACGATCCAATGGTCAGATCTCCGCCAATTGCCAAAACCAAGTGGCGGTTAACATTTTATTTTATGAACTTAAAAATCTAAGTTGGAGAGATCCGTACTTCAGATTCTCAATTTGCAAGTTCCTATGATCCTCAAATATTATATCCTATAACATACTAAAGTTTGGTGACGATCCAACGGTCAGATCGTCGATTCACATTTTCATCAAGTAACGTATCGTAAGGAATTTAAGTCCAAACGATCAATCTACGTTATACAATCACCAAAAATGAACTCAACGCAACTTATTTAGCCTAAGAATAACATCGACGACCCCCTGGCCACGTGCCGCCGTGGGTGGCGGTCGGCCGCCTCAACTCGCTGGAAAATCCAACTATTTCCAAAAATTACCAAAATTTACATAAATGAAGATCTTAATGAGTAAAGTAAACTTTATACCTGTGACCAAGGCCAATTTGGCCGAAAAAGGCTCCAATTTTTCTCAAACCCGTTGGAACCCTAGAATTGGGTGTGATTTAATTCGACCTCCAAACTTGCTCCGACACCTCCACCATTGCCTGGGCTTTGTTCCTGGTTTCTAGGGAAGTCTAATGGTGGTGGAGATCAGCGAAAATGGTTACAGAAAATGGCTAATTGCCATCGGGTGTCCTTTAAACACACGGCTTCGATTCTTCCAAAACCGAGCCCAAACAACCTCATTTTTGAATGATAAAGGAAGGTGGAGTAATGGTGATAGATTTCCAAATGATAACTCGACTAATTCGCTAGAATTTCATCGAAATTTTGTCGGATTTCTCTGCCCAGAAATCGGGCTGGCGCACGGGTCAAGGGCTATTCGGGTCGATCCTCTCATTTTCCTTCTCCCTCATTTCCCTCCTTTCCCTCATTTCCCTCATCTGGTTGGTCACTGACCTTCCTCTCTCCTTTCCCCATTCGGCCTCTCCTTCATTTTTCCAGATTGGGTAGCTTTTCCCAATCCTCTTTTTTTTTTCCTCTATTCTTCCTCCCCGACACCTTCTTCTTTCTTTTCCTTTTCCCCATATTTCTACTAACAGCCATTAAAATAATAATAAGGAATAATATATATATATATATATAAAGTATAAATAGTAACTAAAACCAAAATACTTCTCGGGTTTACAGTTCCGCAAAACTTTAACCATAACTCTAAATCCTCTTCAGCTTGCGCCTACGAGTCCGTATTGTCGAGTAATTCATGAATATTCTAAAGGAAAATTTCATACCCCTCGCTATACGCTGATCAATGAAAATCAAACCTTTGCCTCTAAGGGCACTTTCGTAAAATCATACTTTTAAAATTCATAAAATCGTAAAATTAGGGACAGACTGTCACAATTAATATTTACATTAATTATAATTTCTATTTGGGATAGTAAATTAGTTGTGTTAATTTATTTAATGTTTGATTAGGTTTGAGTTTTTGATTTATAATAACATAAAAATTTACAATACATACAAATAAAACAGGAAAAACATAAAATAAAATTTAAAAAATTTTAAAATGTGTACTGCGCGACGATACATGTTTTCGTCGCGCAAGTTGTTGAAAAGAATAAATTGTAAAGTAAAGGAAACAAAATTAAAATTAAAAAAATAGTAAACTTGCGCGACGAGTGTTTTTTTTTTTGTCGTGCAAATAACATTTGAGCGACGAAGACCATGTTAGTCGCTCAAAAGGGTATTTGCAAGATGAAGACCTTGTTCGTCGCACAAAATCATTCGTCCAAAAGTGAGCTTTTTAATCTGGATTCAGCCATGTGCAGAGGCAAACTATAAAAAAAATTGCAGATTGTGCCTCTGCACTCATCCCTTCGATTTTGCTCAATCCGGCATTCGTCATTTCCATTTTCTCTCAATTTCATCATCTAATACTCCCTCCATCTTCTTCTCTAGGTTGATCGAACTATCTCAGTGTGTCTGGTAAGCGTTTTTTGTCATTAGGGTAAAAGTATTAATGTAAATTCATACTAACGCCATTAATTTTGTTGTCTATAGAGATATTGTGTGTGATTAGCGATTGGTGGAGAACGATTGAGAAGGTAGTTTCTTCATTTTATTTTTTTAAAATATAAAACTAATTAAATTATGTTGAACTTAGTTTGTTATGTTTATATTGTGTTGTGAAATTATATTTATATTATGTTTTGTACGTGACCTACAAATATGTGTTGTCATGTACGGAGTTAATCGAAATTAACTTCATACTTATTTTTTATTATTAGTAAAACTTAGTTTCCTGTTCAAGGATTAGTTGAATTTCACGTATGGATACGAAAGCATGACTGCGGTCCAATTAATTCTTGAATTGTCCCATTATTTGGACAGTTTGGGAATGCACAGTTATGACGCGTAGTTTATGGTTAAAGGATTAGGTTTCGGTTGTGGAGATTTCGGTGTCATCTCTGTACGTTCTTCGGGTGGACATAGGTATTTTATATCTACGTCGTACACCTGAATAACTGTATCGAGATGTTGCCGAAATTCATCCACGTCGAAATCTAATCTGATGTAGTCGTAAATTATGTGACATGACTATGCATTCGGGATATGGCCCTTACCGAAGGCATAAGGTGACATTGTCATTTTGTATGAAGTTGTTATGATTGTTGTGATTGTTGTGTTGTTATTTTGGTTCTAGGAATTATGGACAGGATGTGGATACAAAACTCGAACAGATGCGCGGACGAATACTTGGATGGAATCGAGGATTTTATTGACTTTGCATGTACACACAAGATGGGTGAACTAGAATCTGATGTCCTTATAAGAGGTGTAGCAACACGTTAAGGGAGACAATTGAAAATGTTCAATTTCATTTAGTAAGGAATGGAATGATTGAGACATATAATACTTGGAACCATCATGGGGAACAATTAGACAATGCTTCGTCTTTAAGCGCCACAAGAGTGGACAATGTTGAACTTATTGTGGATCCTAATGAACAAGTCATGGATATTATAAATGATGTTTTTCCATTTGCATCGATAAACACCAATCAGGAAGGGGAAGATGACATGCCTACACCAATGGACAATGCAGAGTTCGAACAATATGAAAAACTATTAAAAAATGCCAACCAAGAGTTATACCTGGGGTGCAAGAGCTTTTCCGTTCTTATGGCCATTGTGGAACTAATGCACTGAAAAATAAAGTATCGCATGTCGAACCAATGTTTCGATTACTTTTTTAGGGTTTTCAAGAGAATGCTTCCGAAGGACAATTGTTTGCCGAAAGACCATAGACATGCACAAAAGGTGTTGAATGGTCTTGGAGTGGGTTATGAAGAAAATTCACGCTTGCAAAAAGAATTGTATTTTATTCTACAAAGAGAATAAACCATTGGATAAATGCTCTGTATGCAATGAGTCGAGGTTCAAAATGACATCTCAAAATAAAACAACTAAGATCCCATAAAAAGTCATGCATTATCTGCCCTTGAAACCTAGGTTGCAGCGATTGTATATGTCGACGCATATTGCCATATACATAAGATAACATAAGGAAAAACGGGTAGACGACAATGTGATAAGGCATCCTGCAGATAGGGAGGCATGGAAAGAGTTCGATCGAATGTTCCCCGAGTTTGTTGTTGATCCTTGGAATGTTAGATTGGGACTTACCACTGACAGATTCAATCCGTTCAGGGTTCTAAACCAATACCACATCACTTGTCCTATTTTCGTATTCCCATATAATTTGCCACCTTGGAAATGCATGAAAAAAGAAGACATAATGATGACTATTTTGATAAATGAGGATCCTGGCAGGTCAATCGATGTTTACTTAAGGCCATTAGTTAATGAGCTAAAGGATTTATGGAGAAAAGGTGTGCATACATACGATAAGTCCACTGGGAGGATGTTCACTTTGCGGGCAGCAGTTATGTGGACTGTGAACGATTTTCCCACATATGCAATGGTTTCTGGGTGGAGCACTAAGGATTATATGCCCTGCCCTGTATGTAAGGATGATGTAACATCTGGTTGGCACGTCGGAAACGTTTGTTACCTTGATCATCAGATATGGTTACCATGGGACCACGAGTGGCAGGAAAAGGATAAAGAGTTCGATGGGAACACATAACATCGCCTCAGACTTAGAAAATGGTCCGGTGATCAGATTTTGGAAAAGCTTAACCATTTGGATTTTGTTCCGTTCGGGAAAACTGTGAGTCAGACCAGACCTTCTACACATATGAACTGGACACATAAGCCTATGTTCTTTAAGCTCCCGTATTGGTCGAAACTAAAGTTGAGACACAACCTCGACGTTATGCATGTTGAGAAAAATGTCTTTGACACATTGATGGGCATGATTCTAGATATCGAGGGCAAGACAAAGAACACAATCAAAGCTCATCTTGATTTGGAAAGAATGGGCATACGAAGGGGTTTATGAACTAATAGGGACAATGATAAAGCCATAATGGATCTTGCATTTTTCTTCCATGAAAGCGAATGACAAAAAAGAGTTTTTAAAGTTTGTATCGTCTATAAAGTTTCCCGATGGGTATGCTTCGAATATCACATGTTGCGTGAATGTTGACGGGGGTAAAATTGCTGGACTAAAGATCCATGATTGCCATGTGTTTATGCAACACCTACTTCTTGCGGGTATTCAACACTTATCGTCGGAATATGTCGTGAAGCCAATCATATTATTGTCTAGATTTTTTTCCCAACTAACGGCAAGAACGTTGCAAAAGACGGATGTTATTCAGTTGTGCCATGACATTGTCTAAGTCTTATGCAAGTTTGAGATGATATTCCCTCCAGCTTTCGTCACAAGTATGATCCACGTGATGGTTCACTTGCTCGAAAAGGCATTGCTTGTTAGTCATGTCAACTATCGCTGGATGTATCCAATAGAAAGGTATATAATCCTCATCATTTGTTTATGTATCATTAGCTCATGCTTACTAATTTGTACCGTATCGTTTTATTTTGGCAGGCTTCTCGGGGAGCTGAAAAAAAGTGTACGTAATAGAGCGAAGGTTGAATGATCAATTATAGAGGCTTGGATTCAATATGAATCACTTACTTTTTGTGGAATTTATTTAAAATATGAGGAGACGAATTTCAATCCTTCTCAACGCAATAATGACAGGGTGCGAGAAAGGAGAAACTTTCTATTTTTGCCCAAAGCGCACAACCCTTTGGAGATTTTGTACGAGGCGAGTCGTTTTCCAAAAATGACATGGAGGTAGCGCATTGGTTCGTACTAAACAATTGTGAAGAGATAATGCATACTTAGATGAGCATGACGAGATGATGAAGCGAGAACATCCATCACATTTGTATGCCAATAAACACGAGAATTGTTTCCACAATGATTTCTCGAATATGTAAGTTATAAGTGTTTTGTATTTGTGATATATATAGTAATATTTAATTTTCTCAAACTAACGTGTGTATGTTTTTGTATAATATTAGGTGAATAAATTGAAAGCATCAAATTCCCCCACTTACAGTGAAGAGTTATATAACTTGGCATTCAGCCCGATTCACGCTGAATTGTTCTTGGGTTGCCATGTTAATTCTGTCAAGTTTTTGGGGACTACACGAGATGACAAGTTGTGTATGCAAAATAGCGGTGTCCATGTCCCAGGTGGAGGAAAAAGTACGGACATTAATTTCTATGGCAAACTAACAACAGTCGTGCAATTGCTTTACAAAGACCGATACCAAGTGATCATGAAGTGTCGATGGTTTGATACAAACCCAAATAGGCAGGGAAGTGTTAAAATTGACCACGGCTTACTATCTATGAACATTAATAGAACTTGGTACGATGATAACCCTTACATTTTGGCAAACATGGCAAAACAGATTGTGTATCTAGATGACCCTAAAGCCGAGAGAGGTTGGAAAGTTATTCAGAAGATGGATTAGAGGAATGTGTATGCTATGTCAAAACAAGACCCAACTGACGATGACGTTGACAACGTTGTTGACCAACGTTTAGAATCTTCAAGGGAAAATGATACGGAAACACTTTGAGATACAAATCTTTTTCAAGAACCGTTTTAGATACAAGGAGTGTCTTTAATTGAAATACCAATTTAGTCAATTACGATTGACCTCGATGATCTTCCGCGATAGAATGGTGCAGTGAGCCCGAACGACAATGGTGACATACCTATCGAGGAGGAGGATTGGGAGACCGAAAGTCATGATAACGACGATAATGAACGTTATTACAGTTCAGATGATGAATAATGCAATTTATTTATGACTTGCTATGTAAAACATATTAAATGATTTTTTTTGTAATTTATTTATCTTATGTTATAAAAAATTGTTTTTGTTTTTTTTGAATAAATATAAGTTCAAACACAAATTTTCAACTCCTGGAGCAACGAATAAGAACCCTTTGTCGCGCAACTATTATTTGCGTGACGAAGTAATTTTTGTTTACTTATACAAATCCCAAAGATGGATTATATTTACATTTTGTGAGAGTGCATACAATGTTGGCAAAAGTACAAACCTTATAAGGAATACCAAATATGAAATATGATAAGAATTTGGTTAACTTAATTTCGTTATTTTAGTTTCAGTTTTTTCAGTTATGTCATTTAATGATTAAAAAGTCATTATATATATTGTTTATTGTTGTCATCGTTCTGAACCTATTATTAAACAGTTGTGATCATTATGTTGGATACATATATTGTTTATGTTATTTTCAGGGTTATGGGAAATGTTTTTGTTTGTACCATATTTGGACCTCGTGTATTTGGGCCTTGGGCCTCGTATTTGGGCCTTGGGCCTAAAGCCCACAACAAATGTAAAAGAGGAGGAGCCCCTTATTCTATAAAAGGGGACTCCCCCTCA
>JADOBS010301416.1:0-12079 GCA_015708375.1 Cydonia oblonga
TATATATATATATATATATATATATATATATATATATATATATATATATATCCGAATGACAATAATAATGTTGAAGCATTCACAAATTCTAAGTAGTAAGCACCACTCCCTCTTATCAATGAAAGTCACTCTTGACGTCAAATTTATTAAGGATTTAGGGTTTAGGGAAAGTTTTACATTAATTCTACAACATGGTTACAAGGTGATAATGATGAAGCTCACCTAAGAGAAATTTTTTTGAAGAAAATTTACTACTTGTCATATTTGCATTGCAATAGTAATGAGGAAACTATCACTTAGTTCTTAGGGGTTGGTCTTCTTTCCACTAGTATAAGATGCATTGGGCACAACATGAAGCTTTCTCAGTTCTTTACAACACGGTAAACCTTTTAGTTATGCATTTGGCTTTGGAGAAATACAATATAAACTAAAAGAAAGGGATGATGCTAAAATGACCATCGTTTTAAATTATATTTTATAGATCACATGATATGAAAACGGTTGATGACTAGTTTAAACATTCGAAGAAGAAATTCAGCCATCAACGGTCACATCATGTGATTTGCAAAGTATGATCTAAAAATGATCTCTCTAGCATTTTGACCGTCAAATCGAATAAACTGAAGAAGATCAATGACAAAAAATTATAAAAAGTGTGAAAAATAAAAATGAGTGTGTTAATAACTATACATATAAGTTTCGAAGTAGAGCTGCAAGTCAAGACTTGACTTGGGCAAAGGCTTGTAACGACCGAGACAGAGTCGCAGGAAAGAATAAATATAAACGCAAGCTGCTTGCGTTTCCCCCAAGCAACCGCAAAACTACTTCCCCTTTTCATTTTTCCTTCTTCTTAACGTCCTTGGGGCTTCGGCCATCCACGTTTGTTCGCCGCCTCTCTCTTCCTCTCTCCAGTGGACCCCACTTCGATTATCAGCTCTCCCCGAAAGATTTGAAGCAAATCCATGGCGCTCTGCAAGCGGGTGCTTCAAACCGGCGCCGAATCGGCGTTTCGCTTCTCCGGCTTCCGACGAAACTTCTATGCGCCTTCCTCGACGGGCAACAGCGGATACGGACTCATGAGCAGGCAGATTTCGCAGCTGGTCAAACCGAACGGAAACCGCGCGTTTCTTGTCGACACGCTGGCTCTGGTCAGGGGTTTGGAGGCCAAAGGCGTGCCGACGAAGCAGGCGGAGGCCATCACGGCTGCGATCACTGAAGTTCTGAACGATAGCTTGGAGAATGTAGCTCATGCTTTTGTATCTAAATCCGAAATGCAGCAGGTAAAAAGCTGCTCTCCAACTGTTTGTTGATTTGCCTCAGTGGAGTGTTGGTTTACAAGTTGTGCGTGTTTTGTTCGATGTTTTTACTGCTCATCTTGCGGTCTAATTTTGATGCGTTTTTTGTTTTTGGTATTTGGAGGCTGTAATGCTGCAAGAATCAAACCTGTCAAAGTTCAAATCCGAAGTACAGAGTTCACAGGTTCCAACAGATTTGTCCTTCCTTCTTCATAAAACTTAGCACTTCGAGAATAATTTATAGCTATTGGAGCACTACTGCTACTGTTTTGGTATAGCGTTCCGTGAAAGTTGCTATCATATTACATGTCACCAAATGGAATTCAGCATTGTTTGTTATGATCAGCTTGGTTTAGTGTTTATTGTTCCATCATAAACCTAAATTGGGGGAGAAAGTATCTGATTGCTATTTTTGGATTGTTAAAGTGAAACAGTAACAAAATAGATTGTGGTAGAACAATGCATTCACTGACAAAATAGATCGTGGTAGTAAGAAAATAGACATGATTTTTGAAGTAGAGTAAAATCTGGTAATTTGCAATTTTTTTAGGGAATTGTTATTGGCACTCCTAAATTCTCATTTTGTACTCCAAACTTTTTATATTTAGAAAGAAAAATACACTTCTGAGGAGTGCATAATGAGATTTTTGGAGTGCCAATAACAGTTTCTTTTTATTAGAAATTGTTTCTAGGTCTTTCAAGGGTGTTTAAACCTTATTCGATTTCCACATACATTTAACTTGAAACTCAATGAAGTCGATCAATTACTTGGTGATAAAACAATGAATTCACTGAAAGCAACTAACTTGATATGCTTGTATAGACTTACAACTTGACAATGGATGGTCTTCTCTTCTTAAAAAAAAAAAAAGGATTTGCAGAAAAGCTGAAACACCATAAAATTGGCATTGCGTTCCTTAATGTGTTTATATCTTATGTTGAAAATCAGTTTTAAGCATGCTATGGCTTTCTGATGCTGGTAAACTCTTTTGAGGTAGCATAGCATGATTTTAGATTTATTAGACTATTGAATGGTTTTAGAATTGAATAGTCCTATATATACAATACAAAAATTATCGTTTTCTTATTCTAATTAATCGTTGTTTGGTCGTAGGAGCATCATTTTACAGTGTTGCAACGTGAAACTGAAAAACTTCGTGGTGATATAGAGAAGATGCGAAGTGAATTGAGGTATGTCTTCTGATGTATTATGTTTTTGGTTGCTACTGTCAAGGGAATTATTGACTCATAACTTATTATTCCAATACTGTTATTTTTCTTTGTGGTCTTAGTTCAATAGTTTGTTTACTGAAACAGGTACGAGATTGACAAAGTTACAGCAGGGCAGCGTTTGGATTTAAATCTTGAAAGAGGGTAAGTTAATTTTCTTGTTGTCTTCAATTTTATTAGTCCCTTGGTACCATTGTAATAAGTTTTGTTTACACCCACTTTTCATCTTTGGAAACCCATAAATTTTTCTTACTTTAATGACCATTGTATCCCATTATTAAAGTTACTGAAAAATTAATGGAGAAGGGCGGATGTTCCAGCCACCTCTGAATCCACTTAATTATCTCTCTCCCACCCACGGTTGCAATCCCACCACTTTGTCTCCCTCTCTTCACATTTTATTATCCTTTTATCTCTCCTTCACCGGACCAATGGTGGTCGGTGGCTCCTCCCATCTCCAGATCAGCGGAGTGGCAGACGGCTATGTTCCAGCCACCTGGGCTGGTGAGTTACCTTACAATAGAAGAAGAAGAATAGCCAATGTTTCTCCAATTTCTTTATGCAATGAATCTTTTAGCCTTTGCCACACTTTTGGGTTCGGTGGGGATGGGGATTTGCTGTTGTTGGAGAAGAATAAGGGGAGGTTATGAGGGGTTGAGTTGGATTCACCAATGAAGGTGAGATGGGTGGTTGTGCAATCTTTTTTTCCTTCTATATTTTTTGTGTAGGGGATAATTTTGGAATATTATAAATTGAATGGGGTGTCCAGAGATGAAATTTGGGTGTAAACAGATTACTGTCGTAATAAATAAATAATTTCTGATTCATGATTGCAGGCGCATACGCGATGAGCTTGCCAACCAAAATGCAGAAACAACTAATCTCACAAATAAACTTGACCGAGTGAGCACGATTACTGCACTGGAAACTATTTTGTTTACATCAGTTGACTTATAACAAAGGGTTTTATTAGAAATAATGATGTTGAACCTTGTTGACAGGAAATTCATGCATTAAGAGCACAGGTGGAAACTGCAAAATATGAGGTGATCAAATATTGCATAGGTACCTTGGTCTCCATAACTGCTGTTGGACTCGCTGTAGTTCGTATTTTCGTATAGGATTGTGGGTACTTTGGTCATCGACGAGGCACAGAAACTCGGAGGTCACTGTTCTTTTCGTGGCAATGTGATGCTAGATCTGTTACAGGGTTATAGCCGCTATGGACCTATGGTCATGGGAATTTGATGTATTTGATGTTAGAACGAACAATTCAAAGTACTGTTACACATGTTTACACTTCCAATAGTTATGGCCAATTTAAATTTTAATGGTAGATCTCACCCTTGAGTAGGCGAAAATCTTCGGTGTAACTAGTTATTTATCACATGTTGTAGTGTCGCGTAATGTAGGAGATAGAAATTTGAATAAATAGCAAGTTACAAGGTAAAATTCTTCCGTAAATACTCTTGAAGCCATGGCCGTGATTGAGTCGAGAAGTAAAACTTTACGACACCATAAAAAATTAAAAAGTTAAATTCTAACATCACAAGATCTACCAATCCACAGTTACAACACGGTGGTTTCGAATTTTGTCAAAAAGAAACACACAAGTAAAGGACAGGTAAATTGAACTCAGAATCTCGGCGCACGGTAAATATTGTGTGATGGCTGGAGTACCGGAATGTTACACGGAACAGCAATGGCAAGAATTTTTTGAAGCTCATGTGCATCTAGATCAGCTATGATCCGGGCGTAACCAGGCTAGGTTTTACGGCGATCTGCTAGCTTAAACAAACACAAGTTCAACATGTTCGCCTCGTCGCTCACATCAACAACATCCAGATTCATGAGTTCGCCGGCCAACCTCAGTTCTTCTTGTCTCCTCATCTCCTCCAGTAGGGGATGATCAGCCATCTGCTTATGAATAGCGTACTCTCTCAAGGTACGAAGTGAAACTGGTACATCTTGTGCTGCATCCATTCTAGCACGCTCTTTTTAACTTTTGGTCGTAAGATAGAATAAATTAAAAAAAAATTAAAAAAAAAATTAACAACAAGTGTTGCGAGAGATAAATTTTAAGTACGTAAATTACACCACCTCATTTTACTTTATATTTCGAGTTTGGATTCTCTCCTGATCCACCTACCTATGTTTTAAACATAATCGTGTCGTGTATGATTTTAGTTTTTATATTTTTATTTTTATTTTATTTTTTATTTTTTATTTTTAAATTTCTTTATAAGTAAAGGGCATAATCATGTCATGTGTATTGGTAACAACACATTTCCTTTTTCCTTTTAGTCTTATTCAACTTCGTGTATAATTTATATTAACTTTTTTTTTGCCAAGGTTAACCCTTTACAAATTACAAAAAAATTCATATTAATTTTACTATTAATATAAGTGGTGGATTGCATTAGTAGATAAAGTTTTTCTCTTTAATTCAGTAGGATGGAGTCTTCTTTTTATAATAGTTTAGATTAGTGATATCACTTGTAATAAAAAAATCAATATACATACATAATGCAATAGTAATACTGACTTAGTTGGGGCTATTTTAGGGCCCGTCAGTTAACATTTTGCAAAACAATTTTTGCATAACTTTTTTGTAAGACGAAAAAGACAAATAGAATTTTGTGTTTTCATGAATTAAGAATGTTTCTGGTAGTTTTATCCGAGATAATTTTGAGAATGAAAATATTAAAAACGCGCCTGATACTTATATCTAAAATGTCAAAATAACATAAGTTTGTGTTTGGTATTAATGGAAGTTGTAAAGATGGTGTCTGAGACAAGAGTGGTGTTAGTAGCAATGTTAGTTGGAGTGGTGGTAGTAATGAGGAGGGTAATCATGATTGTTAACGCTCAAATTTGGGAGGTTAACAAAGACCAGTGTGATCGGCCGTTGGTGGTTCAGGGTAGTAATAATAAGAGCTAAATAACAAGATTTAAGTGATTCGTCCCTAAAAACTGGGCTGCATCCACTGAGGTGCTCAGATATATTGAATAAAGGTTATAAGCGCTCAGAATAATCTAGTTTTTTTTTCTCTCTATTTGTGTTACTCGTTATAAGGGGTACTCGTCCTCCTTATATAGTCCTTTAATGAGCCCCACTTCTCTGGGCTTGAGTTCTCCACCGCCTTTGCATTTAGTGAACCAAGTACATTGACGTGACTTGCGAGTTGCCCTTCCATTCTTTAGTCGATACATGTGGTTAAGTGACACTCGTTCATATCCACTTGCATGTTTTCTTGAGCCAATGCATACCGAGTGCCTTGCTCAGCCCTAGGATTGGTGGAAACTCATGCCCGAGAACTTGATATGTCAGCCTTTATGTCCCGTCATAGGATTTTGCTCTCACTGATGGGCAACACGTGGCCTGTGGTTAATGTTTGAGTAGGCCTGCCCCTAAGAAGTCGTGCTATAAAGTCGGCAGTATGCCAACTTGCTGCCAGCGATTGGAAAGTACGTTATAGGGAGGTGTTTAGCTTTATTGTTGGCAAGAAAACCAGATTGTTGGTTGTCCATAGCATTCATGATTGTCTTTCCCAATTATGTTGGGCCTTGATCTTCATTCCTTTGGGTCTTTGTCTCCCTTTCTTCCTTTGGGCTTTTATCTTCCTTCAGGCCTGTACTATTTTAGGGATCGAAAAGGATCCAGTGTTAACAGTGATATGTGATGCCACTGAATAAGTGACACCGTTATAATTTGTCAAAAAATGTTGTAACTAATTAGGCAATTAAGTGAGTTTTGTGGCTTTATTGGGTTTAATTCATAATTAGGAATGGCAGTTACTATTAGAAGTTGGTTATCTTCTTTATGAGCGAAACTTCCTTTGTAAGAAAGGGTCGTTGTTGTAATTGTGATTTCTCAATAATAGAAACTTTGTTTACATTCGAATAATTTGAAGTGAGAATCCAGATCAAGTCGGATGGAGGAGATGGTGAAGATAGTGGTGGTAATAGTGAGGGTAATGGGTGGAGAATGTTTTGATGGTGATGGTAGCGACGATGATTGAGGGGGTGGTGGTGGTGCCCATAGCAGTGGGATGGTGGAGGTGGTGATGGCTATGGTGGTCAGAGGTTATGATGGTGTCAAAAATGTTTTATTGGGGATTCATTTGCAAGTATTTTAATGAGGAGTAGTCATGCCATGTGTGATTTGACCTACACAATCATTTTTTTTAACCTCAATTACGGCTCACCATTCTTTCAAATTGGCATTTCAAGAATCAAGTTTCTTTTGGTCAACTAAAATTTTTAACAAAAATGCGAGAAGATCAAATTTTAAAACAAATTTGTAAATTAAATGATGCGTTATCAGTTGAAAATAAACACGTTAATTAACATTTAATTAATAATCTAATCATCTACAACCACATCATTTGGTTTACAAAATTTTGTTTAAAAATTTGGTCTCTTTAACATTACCCAATTTCTAATGTTTCAAGATTCCACATCCATCAGCCACTTAGTTTATGGTGTATTAGTATTCATCTTCACTTGTAAGCGAGTCTTAGGTTCAATTCTTGCAAAAGGTAAATTCAAACGATATTATTGCTAGTATGTTATGAGACTAAACCTAACATCTTTCCATTATAAGGCGAAACCCATCCTCTTCGTTTTAGCGTAGATTATATAATTTATTCACAAAAAAAAAAAAAAAAATTAAAAACGATTGAAAGATTCCCCATCCATCAAAAACCGTTGAACTGCTTCGTAGTTTCAAAGATTTCAATGCCTTTGTGAAAGTGAAGTTAAATAAAACAAATCGGAAGGTCCAAAGCTCCACTCAAATCTTAAGGGTGCGTTTGTTGCACCGAACTGTTTCGAACTGAACTAGCTACAGGCATTAAGCTGGACTGGCTTAGACTAGACTAAGCTGGACTAGCTTAGTAAAGCGTTTGGTGCAGTGCCAGGACTAAGGAACAGACTAATAACAAATTTCAATATTATATTATTTAATTTATATTTATTAATATTTTACATTTTTTAATAAATAGTTAGTAATATTTTATTATTACTTCTGTCTATTTTCTCATTCTAGAAACCTTTTTCCATTCCCAATTGTATTCCGTTCATCCCCTCTTTCTTTCTTAATTTTCTCCGCCCCTCTCCCTCTGTTTTCTTCCTAATTTTTCTTCGTCCCTCTCCCTTTTTTTGGTCATCCCTCTCCCTATTCATCTCCATCTTCTTTTGTTCTCCGTTCATCTCCCTATTTTCTTCCTTTTGTTCTATGTTCATCTCCCTCTTTTGATGAAAGAAACTAACATCAAAATTAAACCCAGAAGCTGTTTATCTCCCAACTTCATAGTCAACTGCAAATCTTCACAATCAAACCACAAAGCAAGAAAGAGATTGAAATTTTAGGAGTTGGGAGCATGTTGCATGTGCGATTGGCCCGAAGGTAGAAGATGGGGGTTGGATCTGGTTTGCGTTTTCTAAGTTTTTGGTTTTCTAGGTGTTGTGATTGAAAATTTCAAGCTCACCTCACTACAGATTTGTTAGGTTTCTGGTTTTCTCGGTGTTGTGCGATTGAAAATTTCAAGCTCATCTCACTTTCAGATTTTTTTTTAGGTTTTATGAGATTTTGGGTGTTGGATGTGGTTTTAAAAATAGAACGTTTGAAGATTTTTCTTCTATTTTGTTTGGGTTTTGCCGGATCTGGTCTTGAAGATGGTTATGGGAAGCGAGGACGAAGTAGATGGATGTGCGAAGCGGGAGGGGGAAACTAAGGTCTTAGCAGGTCGCCCGATTTTGTGGGGTCTCGCTAAGCCCCTTTAGCGAAGTGTTTAGTCCAACTTAGTCGGGGCAAGCCTCATTAAACTTTGTCCCGGCTTGTAACAAACACGAGACTACTCTGCTTGTTAATCCAATCCAATCTAGTGAATGCTAGTGAGTGCAAACAAAAGCACCCTAAATCTATATCCCTCTTTCTCCATTAATTTTAAACTTGCAAAACAAATTGATAATGCCTAATTGGATTCATAATTTCTGTGATAATAAGAAAAAATCCGCAGATAGCTCATGTCCTAAAAAATTAGGATTTAAATCCTGTAATGATGCTGGTTAGGAATTAAGCCAAACATTAAAGTTTCGTCAACTATCAATATTTTACATGTGAGCCAAAATTTGTCTTTTTCATTTCTTTTTATTTTTATTTTTATTTAAAAAAAAAGCAGCAATAAAAATAAAAACCCGAATCAACATCAATCAAAAATCCAAAATAAGAAAACTTCATACCTGGAAATCCCTTTCAATACTTTTGTGAGCCTAAAAAATTTCAATTCTCTCACTCAAAACTCAAGTTGATTTGTCACAGAACCCTAACAACCAGCTGATCGTGATTTCATGGTTTCATCGCTCCACTCTATGATTTCAATAGACAGTTTCAGTTCGATCCCAGTTCAAATTGGGAGGGACGCTGAATGACTTTTTTCTTTTCTTCCGTTTGGGTCTGAGGACTTTGAACGCAGAATGAGTTAACGTAGAGTTTACGAAACTTAGCATAGAGTTTACAAAACTTTTGACGTGAGGATCTCACACTACCAATTACCGTAGAATTTACGAAACTTTTAATGTTGAATTTAATTTCTAACAAATTTCAACACAGGGTTTTAACACTATTTTTTTTTTTTTTTACTACAGGACTATCTTTCGACTATTGTAACAACTCGAAGACCATTAATTAATAATACAAGAAAAAGTATAGAGCAAAAACCTAAAACCATGGCTAAATTCTAAAAGCTTCCTAAAAGCCTAGTACTACCACCGCTGCTACTACTGCCAACGACCAAGAAAAATGTACAACACAATTGGGTCAATCCCATTCAATCCGGTTCAAGTGCACTATTCTCTAACTTTAACCCGTCAAAAACTCCGAATCATCCGGTTCAACCGCGGTTCGGGCTCGCCAGCCTCTTTCCTCTTCCTCATCTCCAACACTTTACGGTGACTATTCGAGTGGACATCGCCAGAGAAAGTCGGGCTACAAGCCGGCCTATACTCCGGGAAAAGCCGGCCGGACTTGAACCGAACGCCGCACGCATTACACAACGTTTTAGGACCGAGTGGACCAGTTCTCCATTGTGGAGTCTTCGGTACATGGCAATGACTACACCTCCGCTGAAACTGTCCCCCAATTGAACCCTCCCCTGTTTGGACCGCCGGTTTTTTCTTTTGTTTCTTAGCCGCCGGTTCACCAACGAATACGTGCATGCTTTGAACCGGGTTGAAGATAAGACAAGGGGTTGAAAATGAAAACCCCGAACCCGAAGAAGAAGAAGGCGACGACGGTGAAGATGAAGAGGACAAGGACCAATCCCGGCTGGCCAGTCTGCAACGCTTGGTTCTAGGTTTGACCGGAACTTCAAAAGGAAACAAAGAAGCTCTTAATAGAGCCGGTTTGGGTTCCGGTTCAGACCGGTTCGCAGGATGAGCTTCCGGTTTTTGGACACCAATTGTGTGTAATAGAGAGAGGTCCGGGAGAGAATCGTCCACAAAATGAGAAACCCATTCAAGCTCGGCTAAATCATCGTCCTGTAAATTAGCCCAAAACCCAAAATTTAATTTCAAAAAGTTACATAATTTAACAGAGAATTAAACAAAAAATTGTCAATTCAAAAGATTGTTACCGGAACTAAAAGCTGGGTTGCCAGACCGGAGTCGGAGTCAGCCAAGACCGAATTGCTTGAATTGGAAGTTTCATCATCCACAGAAACTGAGTCTCTTTCTTCTCCTTCTTCTTCAACGGACCCGTCTTCGAATTCGCCATTGGAGAGGTCAAGAAGGTCATCCACTGAAAAATCCTCACAGGGCACACCAGAAATTCCAGTAGCACACCAAAGTTCCTCCAACAGAACATGCTGGGTCGACTTCACGGCCAGTTCTCTGCGCAGACTCGATTTCAAGGCCCTTGCTTCCATGCAGTACTCCATTATTATTATTATTATTATTATTACAACAGGTATGTGTGTAGTAGTAGCTGGTGCTGGTGAGAGAGGAAGAAGAAGAAGGAGAGAAGGATGAAAACTGTGGGGCGGGGTGGTGTGGAATGTGGATGATTGATGGGGTCAGAGACAGACTTTGTTGGGTTAAAAGCACTGAAATAAAGGATGGTTTGTGAGCGAAGCAAGTGCCCGAGTTATTGGTTTCGTGTTTTTATCTCTCTCTGTGTGTCCGTTTCCTATTTATTTTGAATTTTGAGTCAATTCAACTAAATGAGTTACAAATTTGAACCTTCCATTGTAGTGGTGCTTCCACTTTGGACCTCTAATTTTTGTTCATCTCAAGTTGGTCTCAAATTTATTATCTTTAGTTACGCCTGAAACTCGATTTTAATCTCACTTTACTCCTTATAACTCAAAAGTCGTTATTTTACTCTTTGAAACTCAAAGTTTGATTTACTTTGTCTTCTAGAACTTGATTTTTATCCTATTTTTGCCCATGAAACTCGAAAGTCATCACTATAAAATTTTAAAATTCGCTCCACATTGCTTTATATCTTTTAATTTCTTATGAGGTTTGATTTGGATGTGTCAAGCTAATCAATTTCTTTTATATATTTTTTTTCATCTCTTCAATTTCTTTTAAACTAGATAAACTCTTATTGTTGAATGTAAATGCATAATGGAGATTTATAATCAAATTTATTGCACATGTGACATAGTCTTATTGGATGTTGTGTCCCACACATGATTTAGGAGGCGATCTATAATTTTCAAGGAGAAGAGAAAGTCACGAGTTAAAGGGGAACAAATTATGAGTTTCAGGGAGTGGTGACTATTGAGCTACAGGGGAAAAATAAGATCAAAATAAAGTTTCAGATAGTGTAGCTAAAAATAAGCCATTATTTTTAAGGTGCATTTTTGTTCACCACCATAATTATGGTGTATGCTCACCATACACCTAATCATTTACCATGTGTTCTTTACCCTAACTCTATTTAACTTTCACATTAAATGTTACTTTGTCGATTTTGAAAAAAATACCAAAGTTGTCACATCCCGGCCCGAGGTCCCACCACATCCCGGACTCGACTCCACCGTAGCACGATATTGTCCGCTTTGGGCTTACCATTCCCTCACGGTTTTGTTTCTGGGAACTCACACGAGACCTTCCCAGTGGGTCACCCATCCTAGGAATGCTCTCGCCCGAACTCGCTTAACTTCAGAGTTCCGATGGAATCCGAAGCCAGTGAGTTCCCAAAATGCCTCGTGCTATATGGAGGTGGGAATGTACATATAAGGCTTAGAGGATCCACTCCCCTGAGCGATGTGGGATGTTACAAAAGTTAAGTGAAAGGCCACGCAATAGGTGATTACGTATATAGTGAGTATACACCAAAATTTTGTGTGGTGAGTTAAAATGCTCCCTTATGTTTATTTAAAAAGTTGTCATTGTTGGTGATTAGGGTAGCCGTACAAATAAATAATCATAATTTGGTATTAAACTTGTCATTCATAAGAGTCGATTTTAATTTTTTTTATTTATAATTAAAAATAAATACTATGGTTTAACAATTAATAAGATTTGAAATGTGTTAAATGAGA
>JADOBS010301417.1:0-12087 GCA_015708375.1 Cydonia oblonga
TAAAAGAGACCAGACATTCTCTCTCTCTCTCTCTCTCTCTCTCTCTCTCTCTCTCTCTCTCTCTCTGCTTTTTCTTGTCATTCAGCGATAAAAGTGGAGCAAATGATGACTGAAAGACTGGCATGTATCAACAGATGTTACCCTAAACGGCCCCATTTGGCTCATCTATAAGGCAGTGCACCAACCCTAAGGCTGCATCTAGTTAGCAGATCTGAGTTTAATATTTTCATTTTTATTTTGATACAAGTGACAATAAGGGAGCTGGATTCGAACACAAAACTTCGGATACAAAGTTAAATGATTTCTCCTTAAATTTCAGATTCCGAAACTTTATGGGGGGAGAGAAATTCCAAATCCTAAGAAGCTTTGTAGCATGTTGTCTGTCTAATGACATGAATTTTCTGTTTTCATCTCCTCCTTTTCCTGTCAGATGGTGAGACCCAATGATTGGGGTGATTAGTAAAGGTCTTAATTATGAATCTTGTTGATTGGGGTGATTACAGCTTAAAAACATGGTATATTTAGGTCATGCAGGCCAGACTGGCTTTTTGCTTGACTTGGCAAGCGATTGTGATGCCCTGCAAAATCTTGTCCTTTGATTGGATTATGTTTGTTGTTGGTTTCTTTTCAAGCATAATTAGTGGTGGGTAAGTCAGTAATTTGATACACAGATTCACGAGTCATCTTATATTTTGTAATTGAGAAATGCTAAGGGACTCTCAAAAGTGAGACTCTTTATAGATTCTCTGACACCTCATAGTTTAACGTTAATTTCATGCTAACATTATTAAATATTGTGAAAAAAATATGAGGTGACAAAGACTTCGTAAAGAGCTTACTTTTGAGAGTCTCTTGGCATTTAATTTATTAAGGAAAAAAAAAGGTTAATAGTTTTTTAACATTTTATGATTGTTAATATGCCTAAAAGTCATTATTGACTGCGCAATTTTGATTTTTGAGAAGGGTTCAATGGAAAAGTCAACAAATTCACTTGTTACTAAGATTTTGCTCCCTTTCGACGTAAGGATTGGAAGAAAAGGTTCTTTAGTAGTACAACGATATATTTTACATTAAAGAAATGGGTTAGTTCGGTTAAATCACACAATGAGCAATTTAATTTGGTATCAAATTCACAATTCACAAGATTCGAACCTAAGACATTTCATTTACAAGTACAGTAGAATACCATCATATCGTAGTACTATGTGGCGAAATAACTAGATTTAATCATTGACACAAAAAATTGGATGTATCTGAAATAACTAGATGTAGTACATTTGAAAAGAAGTTGAAACAAAGATATACAAGGAATCATTCAAAATCCATATGTTTTCTTCCTTTCATTCCATCCAAATCGGCCCTTAATTTGTTGAAAATTAGGGAATAGCCCTACAAGGATCAAGATCCTCTCTCGAGTTTAGGGTGATGATCTTTCTGAGCAAGTTTATTGGGTTGTTTAAATTTTATCCAACAGTTACAAACAGAGAATCATTTTAAAAATTATAATAATTGTAACCGTTGGATAAAATTTGAACGATCCGATTAGCTTGCTCATGAGGATCCTCACCCTTAGCTCATGAGAGGATTTTCATCCAGCCCTACAATGATTCATGAAAAAAAAGTCATGACAGCATATGCATGAGTAAATAAATAACACACACATGACAAGCAGACAAAGATCACATTGGTTGACAGTTGGCAGCCCCTCCTTTTTCTCCCACTTGCAATCTATCATTTCAACGGAGTAGGATTTTCTACCCTCCTAATCTCTCTATCCTTTCATTCTCTCCTATTAAAATGGTCACGATTAAACCAATTTAATATTTTATATTGATTTTTTTATAGATATAATAAGACAAAAAATAATGTATAAAAGGATAAAATAAAAGGGATAAGAATAGAACGATTGAGAATCTTCCTCGCATTTCAAACCCCCAAATAGTTTTTCCATCATCCTTTAAGTCCAATAAAAGAACCCCACAAAACAAACAAGTACTTTGTCTGATTCCTTTTTTTCAACCAAGCGTTACTTTCAACATGAAAATCAGAACCCACAGTTATAACATAGATATTGTGAAGTTATCTATATCCAGCAGATCTGACCCTCCTGAAATTATGAACTTCACATGTAGGTGTCTGACTCTGAGCCACATGGTATTATCAGGTTTGCATACTTATATGAAACGGGGATATATTCAGACGATATCTCAATTCTATTCGTTTCGTCATGCATTTTAACTTTCTCATATAACGTTTCAATTTCATGTAAGTTCTTCCTATTTAGGGTTGACTTATCTTGGAAGATATGGTTTGGCGTGGAATAGAGAGATCAATTTATATCCTTTATCAGAACACCAAAGAAACAAACAAACGCAAATAATGGAAGGAAAGCCCTTTTAATTTTGCAGCAATTCACATTGGCACTATGTATCTTTGTCAACATTTTAAACATGAAAAATATATAGAAGTTAAACTATATATCATTACCGACCTGGTGCTGGGTTGCTCCGGTCGCCGGTTCCGACCACAATTGAAAATCTGCAGCTTCTCTGCATAACCAGCTAATTATAAGGCAGTGTACTAAAACAACAAATTGATATACCTGTATATTCTTCATTACATAAGATATGACAAGGGGCACTTCTTCATCGGCGCATTTTAATGCATGATATGTTTCTAAAGTCTATTCCTCGTAGTTGAGGGGAATGAAGCCTGGTCCGAAATCATTCAGATGATGACAATCTTCAAGCTTCACCGAAAGATCTCGAACCAGACAACATTCCCCTCAACTGTTCTTTGAGAGAAAGAGGAGAGAGAGACTCAACTGTGTCTAAGAGAGAGGAGAGGAGAGAGAGGGAAAGGAGAAAGAGAGATGGCATAGGGAGATTTGATATGGCCATGCATTATATTTTCATAAGGTCCTTATATACGTAAGGATGAAACTCACATGACACATGGAGTCCACTCTCTACACTAATACTGCTAAACCTGCTTTCAATTTCACACAGCTGGCCAAAGGATATCTTCGATTTTTTTTATGGATATCAATTTTTAATTGTGATAGAGTCAACTGAAATAGCTTCTTTAGGTACTTAAAAATAGATTATGGAACAAGCAACCCTCTACTTTCAAAAGCTCTCTGCCCTAACATTTTGTAAAGGCAATGTATAATTGTATACAGTCCAGACTTTGTAGTTGCGTTTTGACAATCAACTTAAATAAAACTTGCACCACTACCCTAAAAGAGCATAAATATGCACATATAGAACCAGTACAAACACGATGGTTAGTACCTTGTTGTCGGTTAAATGTTTTCCAGTTCTATAAATTGTGAATAAAAGTTTGTAACCAGATTTGCTGAGATTGATTGTTAATAATTGATGAAGTGATTAATTAGTTTTGAGGAGGGTGTGTTGCTTTCATGCAAGGATCTTGAAGTTGGTGTTGATTGCAGCTCACAAGTAAAGGATATGTCTTTTGCTTGCCACTTGGGTAAAGGGACGGTGATGGAAGATTGGAAGGTGGAGAACCTTCAGTTATCAATGATGGCATGCATATGTGATTTATGCCAAGCTTAAATCCCAAGCTTAACACAGATTGGTCTGTTAAAGCTATTAGAGACAACCAACACAAATTTTAAAGAAGAAAGGAAAAAGGACAAAAGAAAAGTGGAATATAAAGTGCATTATGCATAATGCAATCCCTAATTTTATTTTATTTTTGCCTTTGACTTGATGATCATAAGTTTAAGATCTCCTATCCATGTTTTCATTTCATATAATTTTTTGTCTAAGTTAGAGACATTCAAAAGTTTTTCAGTTTCAACATGATATCAAGAAGATCTTGCGACATGACTTTTTAGTCAATTTAGGACATGATTATTCTCAACCCAGTTTCTAATTTTAAAATTTTCCCAACTTTGTAGTTTTGAAGTTTTCAATGTACGAAATCTTGATATCCCTCAAGAGTTTTATTTGGAATCGCTATGTTGATAAAAAAAAAAAAGGTTTTAATTTCATATTTGAGTCAAACTTAGCCCACAATTTTATGTAATGTGGAAAAGAGAAGAATGTGTACACAAATTATTAAGATAATTTTTGCTTGACTACAAAATTAATAAAGTTATTAGTAGAGATTTTGGAATCAAAATCAACTTTCCCATTAGGCCCTACATGTTTGTAAGTATTGTATGACTTGTATCACCAACAAAGTTGAATACTAGAAGCTAATGGAATCATTACCTCTCCATATGAAAGATATATGCTAAGCCTACATGTCAAAGTGCCTTTTCCTGAGTAGGTTTTCTGTTCCCACATTTCAAGCATGTTCTCCCAAAAAAGGGGTGTCAATTTTCATCTTGGTATTTGAATACCTAACACATGCTCACAAAGTAGGCATCCTTTCTTTCATTTTGTGCCGAACTTCTTGGGATTAGACATAAAAATACATGAATTGGTCTGCATGAGCTTTAATTGTTTATGTTGTGATTTTCTAACCCACTTCGGAATATTTTATGCTTCAAAGCAAGGTTGTCGGTGAGACTTTGGGGTCGTGTGCGAGACTCAACTGCACAAGATCACTTACACTAAGGACTTAATTTGATAAATCTTCACATATTAAAATACATATATTATATATACAGGTAAAATAAAATTGTAAATAAGAGGCCTTACAATTTTGCAGTGCCACCACCACTTGTATGTCCTCAAGGCCGGCCGTGCTTCGCAGTATCATAGAAATTTCGGGTTTATATCAAATACAAAAGCAATGAAATACAAGAATGAAAAGCTAATGATTTGGCCGCATTTTGGCAATAAATTGTGTGAATGTGAAAGGACATGTTGATGAGTGAGTAGCTTTCATGTGCTCGGAATTCCAGCAGTAGCATCATGAACACTTTTTGAGTTTCTCTTCCTAACATCAAACTATACAAGTCGGAATTCATTTCTCCAACAAACGTGTATATAAACACATGGACTGAAACTTACATGCAGTGGGGAGTATACACCCTTTTGTATTTATCTCTTTTTTCAGGTGATGTGTTAAGAGTTTTAAAGAGAGAAGACATAAGTACAGTAAATAAAAATATTTTTAATTTAAAAACGGAGCCACGACCACAATGTCTTGCATAAGTATTAAGAAACTCTAAAAAATACTATGTATTACGTAAATATTAGTTTACAAAGCTTTTGTTAGAAATTCGCATGAGCAAATAAAAATTAAGCAAACAAATGGCTGAGATTTTTGACTTGCATATTCGACCACCTCTAAGCATTTGACTTTTAAGTTTTCTCTTTTTTTGGTAAAAACTTTTAAGTTTTCTCTGACTTTGTGAACTTGTTATATAGAAGATAGTGTCTGCATGGTCGGTTTGGCATGGATGATGAGCAGATAACTAGTGGCTGAAAATATTGACTTAATCTGCATGCAGTACATTCATATCTGTTTCTTTTACCACCATACATATTGTTGCTAAGAACATGCTGTGATCCATAAATAAATAAATAAATAAAAGCATTTTCTTTTTTGGGTTCCTTGTATGCATAAAACTTTGAGCAATATAGAATCATATGTAATTACAGCATCATTCTTTACTTCCTTTAGCTTATCTTTGACAACCGTCTTGCATTTTTCTCAGAAAGCAAGATGTATCGAAATCTAATTCGTATGAGATAGAGTTTGTCATCTTCATTGTGAAATGTACAGGAAAGCTCGATGCATCTTGCAGCTGAGAAGAATATTGGTGATCTCAGAACGAAGATGACAAACTCTATCTCGTACGAATTAGATTGAAACCCTGAATTAATCTTCCCTTTTTTCAAATGATCATGCATGAACAATCCACAAAGATCCCTTACCTCTCGTTCATCTTTTGAACCTTGGTCCACTGACCTACAACAACATTGTAAGAAATGGAAAATTACATTACTGGAAGAGATACAAACGTTGAACAAAGGATTAGTCCTCTGAAAATAAATAAACTAACTTATTTTAGATTAAAAAAGGGTTTAATTAGAGTTAATTACTCATTGTTTAGAGTTGTCATTCTTTTCCTGAGCTTATGATTTAGGGTTTAGCACTCGGGTCTCGAACTGACTTCAAAAGAAAACTAATTCACTGGGTTGTTAGGGGTCCAAACAGGGAGTAGCTAGGGTTTAATTAGTATTTAAGGCTTAGGGTTGTAAACTTGTAGATATATATATTTGGTACCTAGTATTTAGTTTAGCAGAGTCTTGGGTTAAAAACTTTAGACTTAGAATCGCCATGTGCTAGACTAGATCCCCAATAAGGATTGGCACGGTTCGGTTCGGTTTGTTTTGGCACTAAAAGTATAACTAAATCAACTAGCATTCAACAGTTTGGTTTGGTTCAATTTTGACCAATACATTGGTCTGGCTCGATCGGTTAAAGCCTATTCCAACATAAACAATAAAGATTGATAGGATTTTAGAGTTTAGTATCGACAGAAAACTAATTAGTGGTAGGCAAACGTGACTTGTTTTATTTTTGTCATGTCTTGTTATGTCATTCCGCTTCCTATATTTTAGTTATACTGGTTGAACCATATATTCTCGGAACCATGAATTTTTCAACGGGTTAGCTTAGTAACATTATATCTTAAAAATCTAATGTTAGCCCATCTCCGACCCTTTAGTGTAGATAATATCGTTTGTTTCAAACGACCAACTTGACATGGATTATCCGAAAGTCAAAAGCCTAGGAAAGATGCTAAGGAAAGCCTATGAACACACAGAAGAATACAAATCAAGACACTATTAAAATAGAAAAGTCTATATCTTCTTTGCACAATATCAGCTTGGGTACTGGCGACTATATGGGGGCAGCACAAGTTGTTCGGAAGTGTCCGGTCTGATTACAGCGGCTGCAATGCACAACTCGTTTCGTGCGACTACCATCTTCTGTGCGAATTCGCCTTTTCCTTGGTCGTCCAGGTGGTCGAAGCGACTTTGGCGGGTTAATAACCATCCACATATCCGGGTTACCTTCATTTGGGAATCCAGCCATCTCCTTCCACAGAGTTCTATCTGGAATTGGATGAATCGTCTCTGAGTAGGCTTTCCGATAATTTGCCACTGTGAAGCAACTCTCAGTGAACCGATAGACATGTTGCCTGCAGGACTCGAGGGCTGCTGCGGCATGAGAACATGGCAATCCACATAGCTGCCATCCACGACATGAGCAACAACGGGTACGAATGTCTACCGTGACTGATCCTTCATGAGTTCGAACTTCAAATTCAGCTTCATTTGCACGGATCACATTGTAAGTACGAGCAAGCGCAACTGCATCTAAAACACACTTTTCAGCAGAAGGAACGAGTATGCCTGTCCACTGCATGCTCATCTCACGACGCTCATTGAACCAAGTCATCAGATGCCGTCTGATACACTCCATCATCTGAATTATTGGAAGCCCAGATGCTTCTACTATCCAAGAATTTATAGATTCAACCATATTAGCCGTCAACTGCCCAAACCTTGTTCCCTCAAAATATGCTGTTGCCCACAAGCGGGGAGAAATTTGTTTAATCCAATGGGCTGCTTCCTGTGATATATCTTCAATCTCGAGAAGTTTTTGTTCAAACCCAATGCCAGTAAGAGCATAAGCAGCCTCCCAGAGAAGGTTAACGAGCAGAGTATTATTAAATTCCTTTCGTAAACTGTCACTTAAATGGCGCATACAAAACCCATGAAAGGCAGTTGGGAAGTTTAGTTCCACCCCATCAACAATACCCTTCTGTCTATCAGACAAAATGGTAAGCCTTGGCATGTACTCTGCATAATTTTCAAGGAGGACACGGAGCTCAGAGAGAAACCACATCCAATTTTCATCATTCTCTTCGTCAACCACCCCAAACGCTAATGGAAACAGAGCTCCATCTCCATCAAACCCAGTAGCAAAAAGCAAAGTCCCAAGATACTTACTTTTCAGATGAGTTCTATCGAGCCCAAGAAGAGGCCGGCAGGCATTCAGAAACCCGTATATAGATGCATGTAATGAAACAAATAGGCGTTGGAAGGAGCTATCATCCGGACTCCCATAAACCTGTGCAATGCTTCCAGGATTGGTCCTTCTGATCTGGTCACAGTATTGAGGAAGAAGTCGATAATCTTCTTCGAAGGATCCACGAACAGCTGCCATGAGCCGTTCCTTTCCCCTCCATGCCTGCTTATACGACAATGCAATGCCATGGACTCGGTGAATCTCTTCTAGTATCTCTTTTGGTTTGTAATTAGGATTTTCCCTCAAGCGTTGTTCCACAGAATCTGCAACCCACTGGACTGAGGCTTGTTGGTGACCAAGATGGGTGATTCCACCACAGGTGTGTTCTTCATGGATGGTCCTTATCGTGAAAGTTGGAACACCTGGCAGCTTTGCAGCATGAATTCGCCAAGCGCATCCTTCAGTTGCACACTTGGCAGTGAAACGAGTCTTGTCAGACTTGACTGTCTGCATCTCAAAGCGAAGGGCAATAGCAGCATCTCTCAGTGCCCTTCGACAGCTCTGAACATCAGGAAACTCTTGCCCAACAGTCAGCTGGTGATTAGTTGTCAAAGCAAGAGATCGATACTGAAGGACAGGAGGAGTATCTAAAAGGTGGGAGTGCTGCAAACCCACGTCCGAGTCAGGTACAATACCCATCTCCTGATTTTGATCCATCGCTAAATCCAAATTT
The DNA here is from genome assembly GCA_015708375.1 of Cydonia oblonga. Taxonomy (NCBI): domain Eukaryota; kingdom Viridiplantae; phylum Streptophyta; class Magnoliopsida; order Rosales; family Rosaceae; genus Cydonia; species Cydonia oblonga. The sequence continues at coordinate 8,699 of JADOBS010301417.1, forward strand.
TCGTGAAGATCATGGTCCTCCACAACAGACAATTCATGATTATCTGATAAACCCAACTCATGAGTAGCCACTGTAAGAGCAAGGTCATTGTCATTGTCGTCATCAACATTCTCCTGATCAGTTTCAACCCCAATATCTTGCTCCAACTCCAAACCTTCTTCTTCAAGATTTTGTATACGCGTATGTTGAAGACCTATCTCATCTTCATTTGTCTGATTGAAAGCCAATCCATGATCATGGGGATTCCTAAAACCCTGCTTACTGTCATGACTACGATGACCTAATTCCAAATCCTGCTCATGGGCATGCCCCAGCGCAAAGTCATGACTTTGACATAGCGCTGGATTGTGATTCTGCCCCAGTCCGGGATGTGAATTCTGCCTCAATGGCAGATCACCATTCTGCCCGAGAACCAAATTATGGTCCGCCATTACAATTTCAAAGACCAACAGAATCACCCCCCACCAATACAATCAAGTGCCAAACTTAAAAGCTGAAAATTTTCTGCCCACTTTGTGTTTCTGAGTAGACCTGTGCCACAAAGAATACACATATGAATCAAATTCATGTTCTTTTTTACCACTGACTGAAAAAACAGATATACAATCCAATCTAGAGCATCATTTTATCACAACAATTTGTTTTTGGATGCAACTTCATTTGGGAATCAGTGAAACTAGAGTCAATACAGATTGAGATCAGCACACAGTACCCGCCGGTGCAGAATTCCTAACGAATAAGCTAAAAAGGTTTTAAATTGAAGTATGAAACTCAACATGCTATATTATACTCTAATTGGGCTGCTTAAAACTCATAAATCCTCAAGCAACTGAGATTTTCTCAGCAACCAAACAGATAATTTTCAATGAAAAATAAATAAATAAATAATTGAAGTGCTTTAGAACTTACAGAAACAAAGTCTGCCCAGAAGCTCAAACAGAATTTGCAAACTGAACCTGCAAAAATCACAAAAAAAAAAAAAAACAAATAAATAATTTTAAAAAAAACAATCAATCAAGAAACTTTAGAGATGGACTAGATACACAACAGTCGAGATTGCATCTAACACAGTTAAATAAAAGAAAATAAAATCATTTCAAATAAAAACAAGAAAAAGAAGAGCAGAGAGAGAGTGAGGGGTTTGAGTTTGGCGGGTGGCGCGAGAGGGAAAACAAACCTGAAAGGGGGGAGAAGGGTAGTGAAGGGGGAAGGCACAGAAATTTTGCAGGGGCAATCCGGGGGCAGCGAATGGACTTCGGCAGACTCTAGGGTTAGCCAATTTGGAGGGTATTTATGTCATCCTGTTTTCCCTTCTCCTCCAACTTTTTTCTATTCCCATATTACCCCCGTTTCTCTCCTTTCAATTATCTTTTTGGGAACTATTGGTGAAAGATCATTTAAATTCGGGTTTTTTGTTTTGTTTTGATCTTGAATTTTATTCGTGATGAAGGAGAAAAAAATTATAATTTTAAAATTAAAAAGAAGAAGAATAAATTGAGATGAAGAGACAAGTGATAATTTAGTTATTCAAGGTTCACTTAAATTTTATTCTAAAATAATAGAATGATTCAGTTTATTTTAAACCGTTTACGTAAACTTTATTATTAAAAAAAATTAAATGTGACATTTCAGGATTTGCATAAACTTTACCACTTAAAAAGAAATGTGATGATTTGATTTGTTGGAAAATTCACGTAAAAACTACTATAAAAGAATGTGATAATTCATTTTATTACAAAGCACATAAATTCTACTGCTGTAAAACAATGTGATAAGTCTATCTATTACGAAGTTCACGTAAATCTTGTTACTATAAAAAAAATGTTAGAAATTTTTGGTACCATTACTATAACATCTTCGCTTTCTTATAAGGAAATACTATAAAAACAAAAGTGATAATTTGGTCCATTACAAAATTCACAAAAACCTTACCATTATAGAATGTGAGAACTCATTTATTATGTAAATGCTATTACTATAAAAGAACGTCTTTATTCAGTTTATTACATATAATACAGTTGATCATACTATTATAAAAAATGTGATAACTTTCTGTTGCAAAATTCATGTAAATCGTAGTGCTATAATAAAATGTTTAAACTAAGAACGAGACTTGGCTGCTGAAAGATTCAGTATCACCTCCTGCTGCCAACCAATCACGGCTGGATCCGTGTCCAAGTTGTGAATTTTTTAATCACAACTTGGACACGTGTCCATCCGTGATTGGTTGGTAGCAGGAGGTGATGTTGAATCTTTCAGCAGTCAAGTCTTTTCCTTAAACTAAAACATCTTCACTTTGTTTAAAGAAAGAGAAATAATAAACACATATCGTATTTAACTTTTCACACACTCATGTTTAATTATGTTTGTTGTTTTTATTGATTTGTTCAATTCAACAACCATGAAGAGAGAAGGAATGTGAGACCATCTCCAAAGGAGATGTCAAATCTTAGATGAAATGTCATGTAATCAAATTTGAAGGTAGGAGCGAGCTCCAACCGATATGTCAATTCTATGTGGATTGACATATGAGTTTTCATATGTCAAATTTGACATATCAGAAAAGATTATGTCAAATTTTTTTAATTATTTTATTGTGTGGGTCCTATTAATACACTAATTATAGATCTTGAAAATGTATTTTAATTGATTTCTTTTTAAAAATTTTAAAATAGATCCTACAAATATCATTTATAACAAATAACATATCAGTTAGAAAAAGAGAAAATTTGATATTATCACGTCAGCCATCAAATTAATATTTAACATTTATCTTTTGATATCTCATTTGGAAATGTTGAGAAGTTAAAAGTGTGTAAAAATCATCCTCCTAGAAAAAATACTATATAAAATTATGAATTAGAGTATTTTTATGTTGTGTGGGACCTTAACCCCCATGCATAGAGAGAGAGAGGTTGAGAAATAATTGAGTTGGTGGGGTGGGAGGGCATTAAAGTAAAAGAAGCGATGGAGGAATGGTATGAGTGTTGTTTGGTGAAAGATGAGGGCTACGACCAATAGGGGCAGCTACTAATTAGGGGAGAGTCAGGGGCACTTGTGTAGTTCTCTCTTCTTCTTCTCGGCTTTTTTGGGAATTTGCTTTTCCCCACGTAAACCCCAATCAAAGCCCTCTTTTTTGTTTTTACCACACTCGACCAGCAGTCAACCTCTTGGACTCACGGAGGCCTTTTCAATTTGGACCCACATTGACAGTAACTTTTCCTTTTTTTTTTCCACACCAGTGTTATTGAAAATGGAGAGATGGTGGAATCAGAGAAGAATTTTTTCCTTTTTTTTTTTTTTCCTTCTCCTTTTCTTCCCTCCTATTTGAAATGTCACGGTTAAATCACGTCAATATCTTATACTAATTTTTTTTTTATAGCAAGAGA
>JADOBS010301418.1:0-12089 GCA_015708375.1 Cydonia oblonga
GTACTTTTATTATTCTGAACTTGTAGTTTAAAACTAGCATTTCAATTCAATAAAAGTGGCATTTAAATTTCCTGTTATAAGTTGTTTTTAATCGTGATCCCTTTTACTCAGAAAGCATGGATAAAAACTAAGGTTATTCTCAGAACATGAGAAATGGCAGAGATATTTGTCTTGCAGACAGCGCAACCACACATACAATACTTCGTGATCGAAAGTATTTCTTAAGCTTGATGCTTACAAGAGTAACGGTAACAAAAATATCAGGCCAATAAGATGTAATTGAAGGCTCGGGGAAAGCCCAGATTATGTTACCAAATGGAACAATATTGTCCATACAAAATGCGTTATATGCTACTCGATCTACTCGAAATTTGTTAAGTTTCAAAGACATACGTTTAAATGGATACCACATTGAAACGAAAAGTGCAGAAAATATGGAGTATCTATGCATTACCTTCAATGATACCCAGAAGCGTATATTGGAAAAGTTGCATGGTTTGTCGAGTGGATTGTATTATACATACATAAGGACAATTGAATCACACACTGTCATGAACCAAAAGTTCATTTATTCAAAAGTTTACATGCTTTGGCATGACCGTTTGGGTTATGCAGGATCCACCATGATGCGTAGAATCATTACCAACTCTAATGGACATCCATTATTGAGCAGAGACATTGTTATCTAAAATGATAACCCTTACAAGGCTTGTTCTCAAGGGAAGTTGATAATTAGACCATCACAACTAAAGGTTGATGCTGAATCCCCGTCATTTTTGCAAAGAATTCAAGGGGATATTTGTGGACCTATTCAACCATCTTGTAGACCATTTTGATATTTTATGGTTTTGGTTGATGCATTTACCAGATGGTCACATGTTTGTCTCGTGTCTACTCAAAATGTAGCTTTTGCGAGACTTCTTGCTCAAATAATTAAGTTACGAGCACAGTTCCCAGATTACCCCATTAAATCAATCCGACTTGATAACGCTGATGAATTTACGTCTCAAACCTTTGATGATTACTGCATGACATTGGGCATTGATGTTGAACACCCTGTTCCTTATGTCCATACTCAAAGTGGTTTAGCATAAGCATTAATCAAGCAGCTTCAATTAATAGCTCGCACTCTGCTTATGAAAACAAAATTGTCAGTTTCTACATGGGGACATACCATCTTACATGCTGCATCATTGGTTAGATTGAGACCTATAGCCAACCACCAATACTCCTCAGTATAACTCGTGTTTGGGCATCAGCCAAACATTTCACATTTACGAGTTCTTAGTTGTGTTGTTTTGTGCCTATTGCATCGTTGCAACGTACTAAAATGGGACCTTAACGTAGACTGGAATTTATGTGGGTTTTGATTCACCATCTATCATTAGATATTTGGAACCCCTGACAGGTGATATGTTTACAGCTCGTTTTGCTGATTGTCATTTTGATGAGACAACATTCCCGTCGTTAAGGGGAGAAAAGACCGTTCCAGAAGAACAACAAGAGCTGACATGGGTTGTACCCACCTTGTCTCATTTTGATCCACGTAGCACTCAATGTGAAAATGATCGTTCATCTTCAAAGTATTGCCAATCAAATACCAGATGCATTTAATGATGCTATGAAAGTGACAAAATCACATATACCAGCTGCAAATGCACCTGCAAGAATTGATGTCCCTATTGGACAAAATAAAGTGGCAGCGAATGATTCATCTGGTGCACGCCCGAAGTGTGGTAAACCCCCAGGTTCAAAAGATTTAGCCCCTCGAAAGAGGAAGACAAGGGCACAACTAAATCCAAATGAAATCATTCAGGAAGAGAAAATGAATGAAAAATCCGCAATTCATGATTCTGTACTTCCAGAAAAAAGAAAATGTCCTTAATAAGACACATGTCCCTGAAGAGACAGCAGTACATGAAAGCAAAGAAATCTCCATAAATTATGCATGTACAAATGAATTGTGGGATTGGAATAAAATAATCATCGATGATATGTTCGCATTCGCAATAGCCACTGAAATCATATTAAGTGATGATATTGAGCCCCGTTCTGTTGATGAATGTAAACAGAGACAAGATTGGTCTAAGTGGAAAAATGCAATTTAAGCAGAATTAAATTCTTTGGAAAGGTGAAATGTTTTTGGACCGGTAGTCCAAACTCTACCGAATGTAAATCCCGTGGATTACAAATGGGTATTCAAAAGAAAACGCAATGAGAAAAATAAGATTGCAAGATACAAAGCACGACTCATTGCATAAGGCTTTTCACCACTTGGAATTGATTATGAGGAGACATATTCTCTTGTAATGGACGCAATTACATTCTGTTACTTAATAAGTTTAGTGGTTTCAGAAAAGCTTGACATACGACTTATGGATGTCATCACTGCGTATCTATATGGAGAATTAGATACTGACATATACATGAAGGTCCCAAAAGGACTTAAGTTGCCTGAAACAACTAACAAACCACGAGGTATGCTCTCGATCAAATTAAGGCGATCATTGTATGAGCTGAAACAATCTGGACGAATGTGGTATAATCGTCTCAGTGAATATTTGATCAAAGAAGGATATATCAACAATGTCATTTGCCCTTGTGTGTTCATTAAGAAATCCAATTATGGATTTGCTATAGTGGCAGAATATGTTGATGATATGAACCTAGTTGGAACTCATGAAGAGCTCAATAAAGCTGCTAAATACCTAAAAAGCAAATTTGAAATTAAAGACCTTGGGAAAACAAAATATTGTCTCGGCCTGCAGATTGAGCATTGTGCTAATGGAATTTTGGTCCACCAATCAGCTTACATTGAAAAAAATCCTGAAGCGATTTGGCATGGACAAAGCTTATCCATTCAGCACGCCAATGGTCGTTTGTTCTTTGGACATTAAGAAAGATCCATTCCATCCAAAATAAGATGATGAAATGGTTCTTGGTCCAGAAATACCATATCTGAGTGCAATAGGTGCTTTATTGTATTTAGCACAATGTACTAAACTGGATATAACTTTTTTAGTTAACTTGTTAGCAAGGTATAGCTCTGCTCCAACAATTCGTCATTGGAAATGAGTCAAATATGTTTTGCGATACCTTCGTGGGACAACAGACATGGGTCTCCTCTACTCAGAGAAATCCACAAATAACCAGATCCTTGCTGGATATGCAGATGCTGGTTTCCTCTCTGATCCACATAAAGCCCGCTCACAAACTGGATATGTGTTCACTAATGGAGATACAATAATCTCATGACGCTCAACAAAGCAAACATTAGTTGCTACATCTTCCAATCACTCAGAAATACTTGCTTTACATGAAGCAAGTCGTGAATGTTCTTGGTTAAGATCAATGATCCATCATATCCGGAATTCATGTGGTCTACCTTCGAAGACAGACAATCCAACTGTCATCCATGAATATAATGCAGCATGTGTTGCCTAAATGAAGGAAAGATTCATTAAGGGCGATAAGACTAAACACATATCTCCAAAGTTTTTCAATGCACATGTGCTTCAGAAGGCTAAAGTTATTGAAGTCAGACAAATCCGTTCCAATAAAAATTTGGCAGACCTGTTCACCAAGTCTCTACCAAAGTGCATGTTTCAGAAGTTAGTGCAGAGCATCGAATTATGTTGATTTACCAATCAGCTAATTTGACGAATGCGGAACCAGGGGAGATAAATATCAGGGGGAGCATCCATGATACATGCTTGTTGTACTCTTTTTCCTTCGACTAGGATTTTTCCCACTGGGTTTTTCCTATCAAGGTTTTAACGAGGCAACATAAGCATACTTAACACTATATCAACAATCCAAGTAAAGTTGTACTCTTTTTCCTTCGCTTTGGTTTTTTCCATTGGATTTTTCTGAGCAAGGTTTTAACGAGGCAACTGATGTTGATATGTGGGCATCCAATGGATAGTGTTATAGAATTAGTGGGTGAATGCCCACTCAAAAGAAGCCCAAAGACTTAGTAATAGTGAGTAATAGTGTTTGATACTTTCAAAAGTATCATCATTGTATTTTGATGGTAGTAGTTACGAGAGTCGCTCTATAAATAGAGCACTTCGTCTGTTATCAAATGCATTGCGAAAGAAAGCAAGAGAAATAATATCAGTATCCCTCCCTCTCTTTATCTGTCATCCTTTTTATGTTATAGCTACTAAAGTTATAGTGTGATATTTTGCACCTGCTTCGCTCATTCTTTTTTATTTTTTTTGTTGGAAAGGCGATAATTTAAACATTTTTTGTTTGTGTGGAGGAGAATTCAAACCTTAGTATAAAAAGGCATGCACACTGTTTTTGCCAACTGGTTTAGTCTGCATTTGCTTGCTTAATTTATGATTTTATTATATCTCTGTTTGCAAGGAAAGGCTTTAGTTGGGGCGGATGGAATGATGGAAAAGACAACATAAAGTTTGGTCTTAAAAGAGAAAAGCTGGTCATTGTCTTTGAAATTGAAGGTTCAATACAATCATTGCACTCACTAGCAAGAGGGCGTTGGTGGCAATTATGAAAATATGTCGATTATTTCATGCGTTAATTAACATTTAATTAATAATTTAATAAAAAATTGATTTACAAAATATGGTTTAAATAAGTGGTATTTTTAGCATTACTCTTATTCACATTTATAATGAATTATTTAAAGGAAAACTAATGAAAATGGATTGAAAACTTTAAGTTTTAACGATAAGAACAAAATAAAGGGTAAAGTAAATGATATCAGGATTAACTTTTTAGTGTAAAAATATGATTTTTCTTAAAATGAACAGAACCTATAACTTTTCGTTAAAGTTCTCATTATTTAAAGACTTGTATTGTAAACTCTTCGATCTCTTTCACTATAACTACAAGTTTGATCTCCACTAATGTAAATTACGAGGAAGGCTTAAGCGCAAACCCTTGCTAAAACGGCAAAATGTACCAGTAACTAATAAAATGAGGGTTAGATTCATTGACTAAGACAATTTGTGTGCTCGCTTTGAACTTGAATTTGAATCTCTATTTTGTAGATTAACATAATTTAGAATATCACTTGTATATAAACAAAAGAAAATTGGTATACTCATTCGAGTTAAAAAAAAATTGACAAAAAGAAAAGAAAAATTCCAAGTTGGGGGAATTTGAGTTTAACTTAGAAATAATGACATTTGGTGTATCGAGTTATGTCTCCGGTAGACTAAAAAATTTCTCGTATGTCGATAAGAATCCATTAATAATAATAATTATTCTAATATAAGTTATATAACTACCATTAATTGGTTAAGGCTTACTAATTGAAATGCCCCTGAAATTGCATGTAGTCTTAATTTACCCCTGAAATTGGTTTTGTCTCATTTTATCCCCTGAAACAAACATTTTAAAATATTTTGGTCTCATTTCACCTCATTCAGTTAAAGAAATGTTGAATTCAAGGGTATTTTAAATATTTTTATTTGTTAAACATCTATTTACTTCCAGTCTACAAACTAAAACAATCTTAATTTCATTTTTGACAACTATAAATCAAACCCATGACTTTTGGGGTTTGTTTAAAATAAATTATTCAATCAATAGAAAAATTTATGGCAACAAAATCATTATACCAACTAAAATAAGGGTTACAAGTTTGTTCATTTCACTTGCAAGGCATTCACATACTGATCAATGTAAACTTTGCACTTGAAAATACTCATTATGACAGAAAGGTAACATGATCAGCCTATTCCAAGATCTCTTTCTAATCGAAATTGGCCTACCCACGAGTTTCACTTGCCAAAAAATGATGTTAGATCAGTTGCAAAAAATAGAATTAAAAATATATATTAAGCTATCTTATCCAAAGAACTTCCTATGCAAACCCGCTCCACCTCCACCCAAAAAAAAAAAAAAAAACTAAAGCAAATGTGCAAAATTTGCAATTTCACATTGTTGAGTCATATATTCCAGTTGGCGATAGGTTAATTATAATTTCGACATTAACTTACATATTTCATGAAGTGTGTAAAAAGTGAAATGTCTAATATATTCTCAAATTTGATGTTTCTTTAACAAGATGAGGTGAAGTGAGATTAAAAGAGTTTAAAATATAAGTTTCATAAGATAAAGTGAGACAAAATTAATTTTAAGAGATAAATTGAGACTAAATGACAGTTTCAGATGACATTTTAATTAATAAGCCATTGGTTAAATTAATTTTTACCATGAAAGTAATTTGATTAATTATATGAAAAATAATTTGTTTAATTAACTTTACCATCATACAACTTCCCCAGTTGGTTTGTATTCTCTACACTAATTGGCAGCTGAAAGTACGAAGGTAGAGTGCTCCGCCAGCTCAAACAAGTTTCGAAAATTAGGGTTTTCAGCAGACTCACTCTTCTGATCGAACGCATCACTTCTACCTGCGCATCACAGTCGGCGTCTTCCATGATTTTACAATTAGGGTTTGCAGAAAAGGGCAGGAGGAAGAGGATTTGAGAGGCTTCTAGGCCTTGGCTCCGATCGCCATTGCTGGCTGAAAGAGGACTTCGTCTCGGGTAAGTTGATTTCGGGCAGATAAAAAATTCCCAATTCAGTGCAAACTTCAAACCGTAATTGCCATGGATTCGGCATTGTGTTGGCCAATGTCAATGCAGTACCTAATCCACAGAAATCGCCAAGCTTTTATTTTTATCAATTTGTGAAAATAGGGTTTATATTTGTAGGTTTTTAATTGTTTCATGGAAAATTTGGGCAAAAATCCAGCAATGTATTTGTTGGAAATGCTTTCAAATTGTTTGATTTCGAAAATGTAGCTAAACCATTGTTTTAAAGGTGTGAGCTTTACAGTGTGAAATAAACCCTTTCATGTTAAATTAAGCTTCACTGAAAGATGCAGTTGCGAATTAGGTCAGTTGGTCATCGTGCCTGCCCCGTTGCACCCTAGTTCGAATCACCCTCCCTGTATATTAGAGTAATTTTTAGAATATTGTTTGTAACAAGTGCTTCGCTGATTGACACAATTATCCTGAAAAAGTTTTCTTCCAACCCTGCAATATTAGTAATTGTTTCTTTTGTGAATATGCAGATGAAGCTATAAAGGGGCGATTATATGAATCATTAGTTTGGGGAATATGCGTTCATCTATAACTAGTTCGAAATATACGTATTTACATGACTGTAAGTGGCCTTGTGAAGCAGTTGACGTGCACCACATTATTGTAAAAAAGAGTGGTGCAAAGGGTTTCCTCAGATGCTTCTTTTCTCTGGTTATTCTAGCTACCGCCTTCTATCTTTTCTTGGTTAAGGTACGCCTTTTATCCTCTTAATTTATGTCTACCAACTTATTAGGCCAACATCCAAGGCTCCAAGCTTAACTAGGAAATTAGGAACTTGAGTTTAGTTTGGTTAGAGACTTTTAGTTGCCATTCACCATTGTAGGATTTCGGATTGGTTTATTGATGAAACTTGTTCGTGATAATAATTTTATTCTTCATTTTATGTCTGTTTTCTTTTTTATTGGTTATCTATAAATCCATCATAACTCAGGAACTTAACATATTGATCTGATGAATAACAGGAGAAATCAGTCGTCATTGTTTTATGGAGTCTCCTTTTAAATGCATTCCTTGTGAAGTTGCTTCAGAAGAGTGTTGAGAAAGGTGAGCACCCAAGTGATGTTACTTTTTGTCCTCTGAACTGGTACATCCTGTATTATTTCACCTTCATGTGCTTACCTTGTTTAGTGTATTAATGACAGAGTCCGTAGTGATTATGCCAGCCTTTGGAGTTCAACTAGAAACTCACCATGTGAGGTAGCTTCTATTTTTGTTTTGTGGATATTCTTTGTTGATTAAGTTCCGTGCTTTTTCAGTTTTTCCAATAGTCTCTTTTCTTTTCCTTCGGCGTTTTACTCTTATAGTGGAAAGGTTACTCGCCGGTTCGTTCCTATGGACAAGATTTTGAAACCTGTGCTCCTAGAATGTGTGACTCCAGTTGCATGTTACTGGAGCCTGTCTTTCATTGTGCACGGGGAAGCAGAATTGGTGTTAGTTTTTAAGGTATAATTCACGCTATTGATTGGCGCAAGGTATTAGGACGCATAAATGCTGTGAAACTGCCGATCTTATATTTATTACTTGGATTTTGAAAGTTGACTTCGTTTTCCAGGACTTGCGTCCGCCTATGAAAATGTTGGTGCCCATCTGGAAGGCCTTGTGTGCTGCCACTGGTGGTACCAGTACCAGAGGAAGCTCAAACACATGTACGGAAGATGGTTGATGGAGATGATTAATTGTGCATTAGAAACCTCCATTGCTCAATTAACGCAGAATAATTCGCAGAGCTAATGCATCCTCTCTGATCACTTAGTTGTTTAGAGTTCGCATTGATAGGACTCGGAGGATGAACGGAGAAAATTTTGATTCGAACAAGATTCAAAGGGATTCCTGTTGCAATCAGTTACACAAATCACATTGTACAATCTGCTGATTTAATTAATTGTAGCCAAAATCAATGTAAATTCAAATTTTGTCCTCGTTCTTTACTCGAGTTTACGCTTCTGCTTCCCCGGCCCTGTTTCTCAGTTCTCACTCACTTTGTTATATTTGGAGCCGAATAAGTTCCGAAATTGGTAGATAACATTTGAGTTTTATTCAAGAGAGATGATCGAAATCGTTATTTGCCAAATGCCTGCCTTGACACCAAAGATTAGACCAACCACAAGTTGATTAAAAATCCCAGGTGCCCCACAACTATCATGAATATGTGTTTATTTGAAAACCCGAAATTTATTCACACGATGAGTGATGTAGACACAAAAGAATACAAGCCCCGATGACAGCAGATTGCATGACAGAATGTCGTAGCTCTTAAAATTAAAAATTAATTGATATTATGTGAAGAAAGCAAATTACATGATGAATCAAGCGCTCACGCAACAGAATCATCATTCTTCAGTTCTGATGAAAAGGCTCGATTATTGTCTTTCTTTAATGGGGCTTCAATTTTTGAGCATGCTGCACACTAGGTATAAACAATGAGAGCAAATTTACAGCTTGAATGTGTCAATTCCGAACAGGCAGTTCGGACCGGGCAGTATGACTCTGGACCAAAATTGGATCGACATCACTCTACCTGCTAGCCAAGTTTAAACGTCTTTCTGCACGTTCAAGACTAAGTTCATCTCGACATCAACCATGCCACAAATGACCTGCGTCATCATTCAACGATGCAATCTTAGCTATTTGCTTATGCAACGCCTCCAAGTTGTCAAGTGGGGCGGGTTGTTGGTCGACCATGAGCACACTGCAAAACAAAATTTTCATAGTTTTTCGATAATCCAACATAAAAGCCTCTCCCAGGCACTACAAATTCACTCACATCCATAAGCTGTCTCTTGGCCTCTAAAGATCACTTACTTGGAAACATAGAGAAGTCTGCTTTAGCACTTCAACGATGAGGTTACACTCGGAAGGAAGCAAGGAATCCCCAAACATAATTGCACCTAACAAGAGAAAGAAATTATTTTAAAATATAATTATTTATATACAAGTACTAAATTCATATGTAAGAAAAACTTGTATGGAAATTCGATAAAAGAGGTAAAAACAGTAAAAGGTTATTTTGTCAGTATAATCATACCAACTCAAAGGTTGACTTTCCAGTTTCTGAATGAAAACACACTCGATGGAAAGGCATTGTGGATGATCCATCTGTGCCAGCAAGCTGAAGATTGAGCAGAAAGCTGTGTCAGGCATTAGTTAACTAAAGTTGGGGAATGATAAAGAACATAGACACAAGAAGAGAGGAAAGAAGTCCTAGAATTAAAGGCACGCTTTACATTACCTGCTGAAGAAATTCCATAAGATCCGAGTCAGATAAATTGACACCTAGGATGCAGGGCACCTGCATCCCATTTAACGTGAACGTGTGAGAGGCAGTTTCATATCGTCATTACTTCAAACTAAACAAATGAAATAGAGATGGGTAAATGATCTTGGTTCAACATGTTTTGAACTAATAAAAATGGTGAATGGAAGAGTTATAATTGACGAGTGCTGGGTGCTTCACCCCAATAAGTGTGACAGCCGTTGGCTGCCTGCGGAGGAGATTCAAATTCCTGCCAAATGGTTAAATCCCAAAATTCAGGGTACACGAACAATAATGTCTCAGAAAATACAACACAATTTCATAAATGAACCATGTAAGTAGTGTACTTATCATGTTTTTGTAACACCAAGCATGAAAAGCAAAATGAGGTAAAAGAAGCAACAACATTTAATAGATGAATACATAACAGTGAAATCAAACACTAGTACATGCACGTTAGACGCCGATTCATAACACAATTGTGTAACCGAAAACTCAAGATTGCTATTACAAGAATTTCAAATCCTTAAGTGCAGCCCAATATTCTTGTAGAGTTTATCTATCGATACTCAAATTAGCAATGCAGAAGCCTACCAAGTTAGTGTTATATTAACTTTATAATGCTGGACACTGGCTGTAGTATCATACTCTTTTGTAAATGATAAATTATTATTAAATAAGAAATATGCCGGGTAAGTCACGTAAAATACCTCTTGAAGGACCCTGAACCTTCAGCAAGTGTGTTGCAGAGCCAACCCCACCCTTCAACTGGTTTAGCATAGTTATGCAGTAACTGGTAGCCAATCTCTGGCAGCACCTGAATTATGATTATAAGAACCAAAGAGTCAAGGAATGCAACCATTAAACTTGATTTAGCATCAGATACACTACATACCAACTCTTGTTCAACATCCAGAAAAGTAATCGCCTTTGCTTCTCCTTCTCCAGATAACACCTAGGTAGTCCAACTAGTCATGTAAGCCAAAGTAGCAATATCATTTCCAATAGTTTAAACAGGAAAGATACTAATACCTTCTGACGCAACTCCTCCAGCCGAATCCTTTCATCTGCAGCGTGCTGTAGAAAAGAATTGCGGTCAAAGTTAGAACTCCAGCTGCATTCGTGTGCATGTGACACTTAGTATGAATGTAGCCAATGTTTTATGAACAGCTGCATGTACTGCATATTTACGCTTATGCATCTATTTTGAAGATATACAATTCTCTCTTATTCTGATAAAGTTTTTGAATGACCAAGATTTTCATATATAAACTTACATCCTAAGTCTATTTCCTCCTCTCTGAAGGCCACTTTTGGGCAAGTAAAGAACGTGATCAGATACCTTGCCGTAATCTATAAGTGAAGTGTAGGTGCCCCTTATTTAACAAGAAACTTAGTGCTGACTTACAGAAGAGCACAAGTCCCAAACCAAAATTTAAATACCACCCTGAAAAAATATACAACAAACGGACCTGGTCAATAACAGCAAGTGTAGTACCGGCCATAACTGCAATATATTTCTGATCCACCTGCCGAAGAACTCTGCAATCACTGAGGCAGTTCTTGTTGATAGATTGAGGAACTAACGAGTCAGCTGAGAGATGCAAGAATCCAGAAGAGATGTCAAGTATGTTTTGATCATGAAGAGCTTGTGTTTTACTTGAGTTCTGCATTATAAAAAATTACATTTATAATTACAAGTTGATTAAGTGGATGCAAACTTTTGTGGCAAATAAGTATAGCGATGATCCCATCTTGACTCTCGAGCATCAACCATCCATATATATACACACATATATCATTACTCACCATGACCTGGGGCCAACAATTCCTCCATTTAGTCCCATGGTTCAGGGAATCTTGAACCTTGGAGATAAATTCTGAAACAGGGCAAGGATTAGCTAACATTATTTTGTCCAATAAATGATAAAGAAGTAATTTTATATAATAGGCATTCAAGTATTGATTGCACTTGGTGCATAATAAACATACAAGATACCAACCACTGAGTACTGCGGTCAAGTGGTATTCCTCTTCACTTGTAAGTGAGAGGTCTTAGGTTCAAATTCGCCTTTGGCAAATTTGAACCCCATTATTGCTAGCCCATTGTGAGGTTAAGCCAAACCCCCTCTCCCTTAGTGTAGATAATATCGTTTGTTCAAAAAAAAAAAAAAGGAAAACAAAACTTACAAGATACCTTTAATTGGAGCTGTAGCTTGAATCTCAGAACATGTGGACTGTTCAAACATTTC
>JADOBS010301419.1:0-12090 GCA_015708375.1 Cydonia oblonga
AAATACGATTAATATGGGATATTTCAACAAACAATATCAGACTTCGAAGTTCTAGAGGGGATAAAAGAATGATATTTTGCCATTTCCTCCATGCTTGGAAAACGAAGTGACACTTTTTTTAGCCGTATATATCGTGGTGTGGTGTGGTGCGGTGTGGTGCACCAGTTTAATAAGTGTAAATTTCTTTATTTTTTAGCTTCAATTAGTGACCTCTATATGCACGCCAAAATGAAGAAAACCATC
Source organism: Cydonia oblonga (assembly GCA_015708375.1). Taxonomy (NCBI): domain Eukaryota; kingdom Viridiplantae; phylum Streptophyta; class Magnoliopsida; order Rosales; family Rosaceae; genus Cydonia; species Cydonia oblonga. Next base: position 244 of record JADOBS010301419.1, read on the forward strand.
TTATTAATACAATAACCTTCCACTTTTTCTTTATAAAAAATTTCCCCGTATCACCGAAGTTTTAAAATAAAAATACAATAAACTTCCACAAATAATAAGAAGAAAGAACGAACCAGCAAAATATATAAAAGATCATCAAGATTCAAGCATTGTTCAAAAACCTTTATTAATTAACCTCATTTAATACATGACGAAGAACCTAATAGTACAAAGGAGAATATTGAACATCATCCATCTTCGAAGGCTTGGCGCAAAAGAAAAATGCAAGAACGAGCGCACAAGTGGAAGCAGCCGCCAGACCTAGCATAAGAAACCAATTCTCTGTTGCCTCCTTGAACCAAGAAACTCCACCAGAACTAACATCATCTTTCGCAACCACGTCGTACTCTGGATACCTTAGGGTTTGAAAAGCCGGATCGAACAAGTCTTCCACCCCGTGAACAATCAGCCGTCCATTGTTATAGAGATCCCACTCTGTGACTTTGACTAGGTTAAGAGAAGCGTATCCATGTGTGCCGGCCGGTAGGGAAGTAACCACGAGAGGATGACCGGGCAGGAGAGTGTCGACCTTGGAACCGTGACGGAAGGAGGCCTCCATGGAAGCTTTGTCCACCTTGAATGGAACAGCATGGTACTTAAGGAGTGTCAATGGGGGCTGTGGGTACTTGGAGTTGAAGAAAGCTTTGTCTTGTGGGCAAAAGAGGGTAATAGTGCTGTTAGGGTTTACAGCCTCGAGAAGGATGTCTAGGGTAAGTGACATGGCATGATACCCTTTGTCGGAGAGGATAACTGATGCCAAACCGCCGTTGATTATCTCGGATGGTTCGCGTTGGTTCGTTTCTCCGTAGGGTTGGACGGCTTCAGCTTGCATGGTGTTGGTAACAAAGAGAGGTGAAGTGAGAAGAAGAACGAGAAGAAAACGGAGTGCAAACTTAGGATCCATGGGACAAGAGAGAGCTAGGTGTATAGGGCTATATAATTGCATACAACAAGAGATTTAGAGAGAGTTTGATGAAACAAAGCGTGAGCGGAACCGCATATTTATAGTACTGAGCCAGTTTCTTTATCCTACCCTAATTCTAATTGATTTCCAAATCGTAAAGGGATCATTGTCTTTCTGGAAATCGTCTCTTGGCGGTTTCCAATTTTTATTGGGTTTTTGGGCCAAAATATAATGTCCACTCGAATAAAACAACTTGAATAAAACAACTTGAATAATCACTTGGAATCCATGTAAATGTAATTTCTCCGAAAATAAATGTAATGACTTCTCCAACTACTAACTAGCCAGACATTGTAGAAAAACTTATAATGACATACATTAACACAAAAGCACAAAAAAAAAAAAGAAAAAAAAAATAGTAACCTGGTCGTGAGTGTCTACCATTTATATTTAATCTCTTGCCTAGCAGGCAAAGATTTACCTTCTTGAAAAGGATAGTTCATTCAAATCGACATGAGCGTCCAACTACATTGCATTGTCAAAATCCATGTTGTTATTTGAAAGTGGTTGATCCCCTTGCTTCTCTTACGTTACAATCCTCTTCGTGTTGAGCCCCCTTTCTCCTCACTCCACATAGACAAAATGTAGGACTGGTGCCAATAGTTCATCACAGAAGAAATGACTCACTGAGCAAGATCACTAACTAATACTAATGAAAATGCTAATATGATAGAAAAGAACTGTCTTTTATGTATACTTTCTCACCGTTGCTATTGTGGAATTTATGCATTTGATCGAATCATATTGGTATCCCTTCAACACAACATAGGTCATTGAAAGGATCTCGAAGATCCACCAAAGCACGAAAGCCAAAATCTTTCAGAAAATGGATTCATTCGAAGAATGTCACCGTATTTACAGAGAGTTATCCATTTTTTGAGCGAAGTTTCACTGCTACAATATACTAGTTGCATGTATATCATTCCAAAGAGACCATATACCCTTTAGCTTTCTTGTTTGACAAGATAGCTTTGTCAATTGTCACATATTTATGCATGTTTAAAATCTTTTCCCAAAGTTCACTCTACGGTCTAAGTGGAATGAGGGTCCTCTTTATTAAGATCTTAAGGATATTCACATCATATCCGTTCATTATATATTGTGCAGTTAGCTTCCGTTAGGTACTGTTTGCGTTTAATTTCAAATAAAAAAAATTCAAAAATGATTACAGCCGCATGATGCACAATGAACAGATAAAATTTGAGGATTTCTATGTTTGGTCGTTTAGAGGGCGATCACAGAGCTACTAAAAGAAGTCCTCCATTTCTTTCGAAGGTGCGGACCTGTAGCTACGCAAAGATGACTAAGTGACACAGGGAATATGACCACGACAACATGATGTCGTAGAAGGAGATACTGGTGAAGCCAATGACCCACTAAGGCTAATGTATCTATTATGAAGGAGATACTGGTGAAGCCAATGACCCACTGAGGCTAATGTATCTATTATGAGGAAACTCCAATCCAAAATAATATAAAGATGAAAACAAACTAGGGGTGAAATTTTTTCCCAAAAATTCCGAACTATCTCAAACCCGTACCGAAATTTGACCAAAAAATGCCCAAACCGATATTCCCGAAAAATTCGGTGCTCGAAACAGAACCGATCCCAAAACTTTCGATTTGGGATTCAGGCTCAACTTTGAAACGGTTCGGTGATCCCAAACTGAACCAAATATTTAATATATATTTTTATTTTTAATTTGTAATTAGAAATTATTTGGATCGTTGGATTGGGTAAGACTCTCTTTGTCTCTTAGTCTGTCTCACCCTTACTCTCCAAAAATTCGAACGACGCTCCTCCCAACTCTGTCCAGTTCAACGACACTCTGACGACGACACACACAAAGACGTAGGAGGCCCAAAATACATGTAAGGTTTCTGATTTTCAATTTTTCAATGGGTTTTTGTTCTTTAGGGTTTAGGGTCAAATGGATGTTTATTTTGTCGAATATGGTTTATGGTTTGAGGATAGTGGGTTTCGTAGGACAGTGGGTTTGAGATTAGGAATCTAGGATAGGTGCAGGTCTTCAGGAGGGTTTCAGGTTGGGTGTGCTCCGGTTTAGGGTGGGTGCAAGACCTGTAAGTCATTGGGAGGGCAAGGCGGGTGGGTTCAACTTTTTTTTCCCGAAAAAAAGGATGGGCTCACTATTTAAAGAGCTTAAAATTGCAAAAAGTTTAAAAAGCTCAACATTTTGGGCTTCAAGGCCCAATCCCAATCCCTAAGTTACCCGAAATCCCAAAATAGTTTCAGATATCCCGAATTTCAGGAATTGCATGTTTTCGGTTCAGTTTTGGGATACAAAATCCCATCCTGAAATGTTTTGGTTTGGGATTCCGGTTGGGGGTTCCAACCCAAACCAACCCTAAAACAAACCAGGTGAGCTATTTTCCCCGCTATATTCTTACTTTTATTTTGGTTTTGAATCATATTGCATTTACAAGGTACAAACCACGTCAAATCCAAAGAAGGCCGGGAGAAACAAGCCTTCTCTTATACCACACCAACCCTGAGCTCTTACAAGATTCTCAGATTGAATCAATCCAGAACCTTCACATTACCATATCACTCTCGTTATGAAACCGCTGTTTCATCCTCGCAGCACGAAGGAGAACCCTGTCTCCCCTAGTTGATCTTATATAGAATCTCCTCACAAATGAGATACATTACCAACCTTCCATAACCAAATGCATCCTTCAAATACAATGCTGGTCGATGAAAAACACAACAGAAAGAGAATACAGGCTGCAGTCGACAAAATTATCCCAACACATTATCTGGATTGAAGTGTAGAGACTCCCTCCATATAAGCTCCTTTATATCTTCTTCATCCAGGGATGCCTGCTCAAAGTCAAAGACGAACGGAGATGGGCAAACAGGCTCCTCATTGATCTCGTGAAGACTTGATAAAAACGGATGATTCAGTGCTTCTTCCACTTTTCATACATAGTGAATGAATAAGATAAATGTTTAGTACCGTGAAAATGAATGAGAAAATTGAAGATTGAGTGTTATTTAATGCTACGAGGCTTACCAGTAATACGTTTGTTTGGATCAAAAACAAGCATTCTTTCTGCAAGATCAATTGCCAGTTGCGACACATTTGGGAATTTCTCGGCAAAGGGTTGCTTCGGGACATGTGGGAGCTGCTTGACATACTTCCTAGCATTATCACTTCTTAAAAAGCCAAGATCTGAATCATCTGGTGAACCTAGCAGCTGTATTTGAACAATCAAGAATTTGAAACATCAAAACTGAAATTAACAGCATAAACTTCCAAATTCTGTAACTAGTTCTGACATCCCTTCTAAAGAATGTCAATAATAAACAATATACTCTGCTAAAGCTTAATCACATCCATCACGTTCAAGAGTCGCTAGAGAACATGATAGAAAGTGCGTATACCTCAGTTATGAGACTCAACTGCTGAACATAGTCTTTACCGGGAAACAGTGGTTCCCTCCTAAGAATCTCCATGAAGATGCACCCTACTGACCAAATATCAATTGCTGCAGTGTATTCTGAACAGTTGAGTAGTAACTCTGGGGCTCGATACCAACGAGTTACAACATATTCTGTCATGAAATCTGTCTCTGATGTAGTTCTTGCAAGCCCAAAGTCACAAATCTTAAGGTCACAATTTGCATTGAGAAGCAGGTTACTCGGTTTCAGGTCGCGGTGCAAAACATTTGCAGAGTGTATGTACTTCAATCCCCGCAGTAATTGATACAGGAAATACTGCAAGAAACATTATATGCTGCTTAAAATTTAAGTCATCTAAACTAAGATTTCAACAGAACTTATTAGGTAATTTACTACACTTTTGAGTATATACATGTTGCTAATACAACATGACCAATACATAGTCTACATATCATCATGAGAGAGGGAGATGGACAGATAACCAAACAGAAGCATGCAATTTCAGAATTGCAGCAAAAAAACGAAATACAGATCAAATATTCATTCTGCCTGCCGGGCCCCTGTGTCCAATGTTTATGTCTGGCTTACCAGGGACCAATTTGCATATCAGACTTTTGGGTCATATTAAAAGGCCTGTGAAACAGTGCCATACATGGCCTCTTACCTTATTCAAGCAGTGCCGTACATGGCCTCTTACCTTATTCAAGCAAACGTACATGTCGAATTGTAAAGATACCAATCATAATTAACAGCGACATTCACCTTATTCAAGAGATTAGTAGCTGTTTTTGAACAACAAAGCACTTGATTCATCGACATCATAAACCTAATAGTTTTACCATTGAAATTTTGATAAATCAACATTCCTTCAAAACAATTATCACAATATGACAATGCTCAACTTACCTGACAGTGATCATCTGTCAAAGCCTGGCTGGAGTGTATTATCTGATTCAAGTCAGTATCCATCAATTCATATACAATGTAAACATCATTGAACTTTTCCCTATCTGCAGGCTTTATGATGTCCTTAATTTTGATAACCTGCAAACAACAATGCAATTATTTCTTATTTGGGTATGTTTAATTTAGCTACAATTGGGTATTTCCAACTTTGCAAAAGGAAGTAACAGCAGATGAGGTTTTACATTGTCATGATCCATATGGAAAAGGAGCTTTATCTCTCGAAGCGTCCTCTTCGCATCGATCCTATTGTCAAATGCATTCCCAATTTTCTTGATTGCAACCTCTTCTTTTGTCTCAGAGTTTGTTGCACAGCTGCCATAAGGGAAACATTAACCACCTCTACGCTGAGTGCTCTCATTGGGTAAAAATCAAGATACAAATTAATATATATTCACCATAAAATCTCTCAAATTTATCAAACTAAAGTAACAATATGTGCCGTTCAAATACTATTGAAAGACCTTTGGTTACTTAAGGGTTCCTCATGATTAGGGTTTCTTAGTATTATCTGGGTAATGGGGTTTGTGTCAACCCTATTAGTGTTTTACCTAGTTAATAGCCGTTTATTTTCTTCTTGTTCTTATCTACTTGTATAGGGGTCTTATCTTGTTGTCAACTCCTTAATCTAAGGAGCTTAGTTATATTCCCTATGCCTGTTGTTTAGCATGATTCAAGGAGATTTGGGATAGGTAACTAGAGTGTTGAGTGTAGTTTGCAACTCACTCAAACTCCCCTATATATTTGTAACCTACGTACGCTCTTATTATGATTTCCATAATAACAAATCAGAAACTTCAAAAGTCAATATGGTATCAGAGCGGGCATCCTTCTGAGCCTGTCTCTGTATATCTCACTTGTTGTGATTTTCCTTTAGCAAAAATATGGCTGATGAGAATTCAGAGGATGAAAGCCCCATTGCTTCTCCTTCTTCTCGCATCTATGAAATGGATATCAATCCAAATCAACGACTCAGTTCAGTGTTACTGAATGAGTTTAATTATTTGCCGTGGGCAAGAGCTGTTAGTCTTGCGCTTGGTGGAAGATCCAAACTTGGTTTCATCAATGGCAGTCATCCTGCTTCTGAAGTTACTTCTCCAGAATATGAAGGGTGGCTTTGTAAAGATCAATTAGTCACGTCATGGTTGCTTAATTCCATGGAAAGGAAGATTGCTGAAATCTTCAGCTATTCCGAGTCATCTCTCACTCTCTGGACAACTGTGAAGGAGATGTATAGTAATCAAAACAACTCTGCACGCATCTTTCAACTCAAGAAGGATATCTCCAACATTCAACAAGAAGGTAAAAATTTTGTTCATCTTGGTTCTCTGAGAAGCACGTGAAATGAGCTGGATGTCTATAGACCTCACACAACTGATCCCACAGTGCTTCTTAAAAGAACTGAAGAAGATAAAAAATTTAAATTGCTGTCCAGCTTGAGCTCAGAATATGAGGATTTGAGAAGTCATATCCTCATGAATCCTAAGCTACCATCCTTCACTAGCATTTGTGCAACCATCCAACGTGAGGAAGTTAGAAGAAAAGTCATGAATAGTGGTACAAAAACAAATGTGACTGAAGCTAGGGCTTATTTGACAAATGAAAAAAGGTACAAAGGAAAAAGCCCTCATTTGAAGTGCCTACACTGTGACAACATCGGGCATGTGAGAGATAAGTGCTGGATCCTGCATCCAGAGCTCAAGCCTGAATTCATGAAGGATAAGACTGCACATAAGTCAAGTTGAGCATATTCTCGTGCCAACACTGCATCATCTTCATCTATCAACAGTTCAGATTCTTATCAACAGTTCACTGCAAATCCTGCTACTCTTATAAATGAGTTTGCAGCCTATCTCCAACAGAAGAAAGGAAGGGAAGACCGAGTTGTTGACAATGAAGATGGAAGTGCCACTGCATTGCTAGGCAAGTTTGCAGGTTTTTTGGTCGATGCTAATCGTTTACCTCAACAAGACATGAAAGGTATCGTGAATGCTTTCAAAACTGCTCTTAAAATCAATGAATTGCATGATGAACAAATTCACTGTGAAACTTGTCATATATCAAAGGCAACTAGACTACCTCTAGGTTCATCTTTGTCTAGAGCTTTTCATCTTTTTGAACTTGTACACTCTGATATATGGGGACCAACTAGTGAATCTTTTTATGGTTACAAATATTTCATAACCTTTGTTGATGATTATTCAAGAGCCACTTGGTTATATTTGTTAAAATCAAAAAGTGAAGTAATGGAAGTGTTTAAGGACTTTCATAACCTTGTTAAAAATCATTTTTCCTCTCAAATCAAAACTCTAAGGTCTGATAATGGCACCAAATACATGTCCCAAATCATGACTCAATATTCGAGCAACAATGGCATCATGCATCAAAGTAGTTGTGTTGGCACACCCCCAACAAAATGGTATTGACAAGAGAAAAAATCGAGATCTTCTTGAAAAAACTAAGGCCTTAATGTTCCAAATGAATGTACCAAAACGATTTTGGTCTCAAAGTGTTATGGCAGCAGCTTACCTGATCAACAGGTTACCTAACAGGGTTTTCGGGTTCAAATCACCAATGGAAATGGTCAAAAAACAGAAAAGTGGACTTGTCACACCTTAAGGTCTTCGGATGCATTTGTTTTGTCCATGTTAAGCCCTTGCATCGAGACAAACTAGATCCTAGGCAACCAAATGTATTTTCCTTGGTTACTCGTTCACACAAAAAGGATACAAATGTCACAATCCACAACTTAAGAGATTAATTGTTTCCAAGGACGTTAGATTTCATCAAACTAACTCTTATTACAACAAATCTCTGGATAGTACAAGTCAAGGGGAGTGTTTCTTGGACCCTTTTCCATTGCCAAGGACTGAGATACTTGCCACTGAAGTCACTCAATCTAATGCAATGGTGCCTGCACATCACACAAAGTCCCCCGCTGCAACTGACCAACCAAATTCAAGTAGTGACACCAACACTTTTGTTGAAGATGAATCTCTCCACAACGTTGCACCTGAGGAATCTCCATACAAGTCTCATTCTATTGTGCCTTGACGAAATCCCATTTGTGAAAGACATCCTCCAGCAAGACTGCAAGACTTTGTCACTTACAAGTCAAGGCCAACTATGTGTCTTATCAAAAACTGTCATCTAAATACACTGCTTTTTTGTAATGTATTTGAGCATGTTGAGCCTCAGTCATTTCAAGAAGCAAATCAATCACAGGTTTGGCATCAAGCTATGCAAGATGAACTGCATGCCCTTGATCAACATAAAACTTGGAGCATTGTGACACTGCCCAAAGGAAAGAAGACAATAGGTTGTAGGTAGATATACAAGGTTAAATTCAACTCAGATGAGTCCATAGAAAGGCACAAGGCAAGAGTAATGGCTCGTGGCTTTACTCAAACATTTGATGTGGACTACAAGGAAACCTTTGCTTCTGTTGCAAAGATGAACTTAGTGAGAGTACTCCTTTCAGTTGCTATTAACAAAGGGTGGCCTATGTATCAAATGAATGTAAACGCCTTTTTACATGGTGATCTTGAAGAGGAAGTCTACATGAGATTACCCCCAGGTCATCCTCAAAGTCATGAGCCTGATGATGTGTGTAAATTGCACAAAACGATTTATGGTCTTAAACAGTCACCGAGAGCTTCGTACACCAAGCTCAATTCAGTCCTTACAAGTGTTGGTTTTAAAAGAAGCAACGCAAACTCCTGATTGTTCGTGCGCACAAGAACTACTGGGAAATTGGTAGTCCTTGTATATGTAGATGATTTGATCGTTACAGGAGACAACCCTGAAGAAATAAAGGAGCTCAAGCATTCACTACAACAACGTTTTGCAATCAAAGATCTTGGAATACTGAGACATTTTCTTGGCATAGAAATGGCAACCTCTCACAAGGGTTTCTTTCTCAGCTAGTGGAAATATGTTATGGATCTTCTAAAGGAAGCAAACATGAGCGATGGTAAACCTGTCCATACACCTCTTGACATCAAGCTTGGAGGGGCAACCACTTCGAAACATAAGCTATTATCAGCGACTTGTTGATAAGTTGATATATTTGACTATTACAAGGCCTGACATAGCCTATTCAGTAAGCATTGCTAGCCAATTTATGCACTTTCTCACGATGGAGCATTTTAATCTTGTCAAAAAAAAAAAAAATACTTCGGTACCCAAAAGGTTCAGTGGGTCGTGGCATAATCATGGAGAGGAATGAGAACACTCAGATCACAGGTTATTGTGATGTTGATTGGGCTGGCAACTCTATTGATCGTAAGTCTACAACAAGGTATTGCACGTTTGTGGGAGGCAACCTTGTTACATGGAAAAGTAAAAAGCAAGCAATCGTTGCAAGATCAAATGCCGATATGGCAGAAAGGTCTACATGTGACTTAGGTGTTTTCACTCCTCTGTCCATGTCCCTTTTCTGTGACAACCAAGCAGTAATGCACATTGCTTCCAATCCCGTCTCCACGAGAGAACCAAGCACATTGAAGTGGACTATCACTAAGTTTGTGCACAAGTACAATCACAGGTCATCAAAACTCATTTTGTCAGGAGCTACAATCAACTTCCAGACTTATTCACCAAACCATTAGCCTCACATCAGTTTCAAAAGCTTCTCGGCAAGCTTCGATCCATCAACCTTTTGGATCCAGCTTGAGGGGGAGTATTGAAACACGTTTGGTTACTTAGGGTTCCTCATGATTAGGATTTCTTGGTATTATCTGGATAATACCAAGTCAATAGCCGTTTATTTTCTTCTTGTTCTTACCTAGTCAATAGCCGTTTATTTTCTTCTTGTTCTTATCAACTTGTATAAGGATCTTATCTTGTTGTCAACTCCTTAATCCAAGAAGCTTAGTTATGTTCCCTATGTGGGCTGTTTAGCATGATTCAAGGAGATTTGGGATAGGTAACTTGAGTGTTGAGTGTAGTTTGCAACTCACTCAAACTCCCCTATATATTTGTAACCTGCGTATGCTCTTATTATGATTTCCATAATAACAAATCAGAAACTTCAAAAGTCAACAAATACAAAAGCAACCGAAATCAAAACGAAAAGAATCGAATACTGGGTCATTGAATTTGAATCCAAAATCTATCCTTTTGGGACCCAAGAAAGGCAAAATCCCACAAAGCTAAAGCCTACCCAGTTCAATTTTGGAGCCAAACTTTTCAAATCCAAGCTATAAAGTTCAACCCTGCTTTTCCCAGAATCCAAACAGATATCATTTCTAAGGCGAAAACCAATATAAAAACAGAAACCAAAAAAAGTGTAGAGAGAGAGAGAGAGAGATAGGTACCAGACAATGCCGTATGCACCGCGACCGACTGGATGAATAGGAGGGGCATATTTGGCGGAGACTTCAAAGAGATTACCCAGAATGTTGTACTGTACATACTTGCCTCCGTAGAGAGAAATCCCTTCTTTGTTTGCTTGATTAGCTTCAATATTCTCAGACTCCATCTCTTTCCTTCTTTCCTTGTAATTCTCCGAGAGAAAGGAATAAAAACAAGAAAAAAGAAAGCCCTGCGGAGTTCTCACACAGACAAACACAGGAGAGGGAGAGAGAGAGATATGGAAATGGAAAAGGTCGAGTGGCCGCCTGAAAATGGTGAGTGAAAGCTATGGAGGGGCCATTTGGCACCACCTCTGCCTCACACCCACCAAGCTCTTCTGCTTTTTTTGGTTTCTTTTGGATTCCAACTTTTCAACTTTCAAATTTGAACGTGGAAACAGAAAAGTCAGTAGGTCAATTTTTGGTCTTGTCTTTTTCTTGGGTCAAACATTCTTTCTGTTGAAACTGAAACTTCGTGGGCCCAAGAGTAGGCTCATGAGACTGCAGCTTGGATGGAGCTGCCTTCTGGATAACGGCATCAAAGGGTTTGATTGTTTCTTTTATTAGTGATTCCCTAGTGGTGTATGATTGTTTATTTTAAGACTTCGGAATCGGATATACCAAACGTTGGGTAAATATTTGGTATTTATGCTGTTCATGATTTCAATTTGTATTAGATATTCGGAGCCCGCTATGAGACGATGCTTGAAACTTGAAGCAAGTGGCATTAGTGATGTGCTATTCCAGGAGGTATGTGCTTCAATTACAAAGCTTCATGGGTTAGGCCTATGTTTGTTACTTGTATTAGCCCTATGGGTTAGGCCTATGTTTGTTACTTGTATTAGCCCTAGTTTGATATTGAAGTGATTCTGAAAAAAAAGTGGTTATAAAAAAAAAGTTGGGAGCTTTTTTATGTTTAGTAAACATTCAGCTTCAGTTTTTTTTTTCCACAGTTTTGGGTGAAAAAAAAGCCAAAAACACAAAACTGCAAAACCCAGCTTTGAAAAACCAGCTTTAAAAGTTTATCAAACACTATAATACTGCTTTTTATTTTCAAAAACACTTTTACAAAAAAGTTTACCAAACACTCTGCTGCGTTATTT
>JADOBS010301420.1:0-12092 GCA_015708375.1 Cydonia oblonga
GGGGGGGGGGGGAGGGGGGTTACCTAGCTTTTAATGTATGTGTTAATTAACTAATTATTAGTAATTGTTTCGCATATAGGGGAGACTTACCCTGAGCACATACGAGGACAAGCGAGGCTAGAGGGCTATGATCCATCGAAGTATCAGTGAGTGGGCATTTGTTTTCATATATATATATATAGTTTCCACAAATGCTTTTGAATTAATTTATGCATATCATGCCATGATTAAATAACATTATTAGAAATGTTGTAATGTTGTGTACAGGATACGCAGGTAAGTTTATTAGTTTCCACAAATGCTTTTGAATTGATTTATGCATATCATGCCATGATTAAATAACGTTATTAGAAATGTTGTACTGTTGTGTACAGGATACGCAAGTAAGTTTATTATGTTGATTAGAATTATTGAATTGTTATGGCATGCTTATATTTATGTAGTCCGCTCATCATTGTTGTACCCCAGTGTTAGTGCTCGCCCCGGGCCAGGGCCGGTCTTTCACGTGTATGTTGACCTCCACACAGCGCGCTCGCCTTGGATCCAAGTAGGTGCCAGTCCTGTCGTACGGGTTGCATTAGGCAACTCTGACTCGTAGGTGACCGCAATTAGCACCAGTCTTCATGTGATTGTAGCACTAGAGCGTATATTATGATTACACCCAGTCTTGTCATACAGGTCGCATTAGGTGACTCTGACTCGTGTGCTAGCATACATTGATGAGCATTAGTTCAGTCGTACAAGTCACATTAGGCGACTCCGACTTGTGTGCTAGTATAACTTGATTGAACACCTGATTTTACTTATATTATTGTTGAGATATTATGATGTAGCGTATTTCTGGATTCACTGTTGATTTTCATTTGATTTCATACCTATACGTAGTATGTTTTTCTGTAAACTATACAGGTTTTACAGCGAGGGGTTAGTATGTTCAGAAAATAAATGGATTTTATAAACTTTTGTTTTTGCTCACTCACCCTTCTGTTTTTCGCCCCTCCAGATCCTAGATAAATGAATAACTCTGTGGTGTACGAGGATTAGCCGGCGATTCTGACATATCCCTGTTTAAGTGTAGGAACTTATCCCGTTGTGTATTAAGTAGTGAACTAGTTTCAACTGCACTATTGGTCATCTATGCCCTGAACATTTGTAGTTTATGGGTTTTACCCACTACTGCGCACTCATTTTATTAGTCCAAATAAATTCTAGTTTCGGTTTTAATTTATTCACATATTTACATCACTTACACTTTTGGTTATGTCACCTTCAGGTGACGGCCAGCATGCCTCGACTCCGGTCGGGGTGTGTTAGAAACCAAAAAACTTCAGGCTTACGAGTAGATAAATTATGAGTTTTGTCTTCCATCTGAACTTTTACAGTGTTTTTGTATAAATCGTGAGGTGTTTTTTCTTATTTACTAACCTCTTCAATATAAGACTAAAAAAATAATGATATTTTCGAGTCTTTAGGGATATGTATAAGTGATGAATGGGCACCAAATTAAACTTTTTGATGACACGTTATATATTTGCAAATTTGGTCTAAAAATTTAGTCTACACATCATCCTTTGTTGAAGATTAGACTTGAATTAGAACGAATGTTTAAAAATAGTGACCCACATAGTTACCAGCTAGTCATTAAATAAACTAACAACCAAACAAAAATTCGTAAAAATTAAAAATAAAATAAACATGTACATAGCATTTAGAACTTAGGACCTCTCGTTAATGTTAAATACAAAAACCATTGCTTGTAATTAAACTTCTAATCATTTAGCCAAATTTTATAAATTTATACTGTTATGAAAAGAAATTTATAAAAATTGGAATTTAAATAAGCAACCCAAGACCTCCTCATTCATTTCAAACAACAAAATCACCGGTTCTAGATAAATTTCTTTGTCATTAAGCCAAATTTTATAAATTTATACTCTTATGAAAAGGTATATAAATATGACACACTAATAATTTTAGTACCCATAATTTTTTTGGGCCCCCGAATGGTCGCTTTGCCCGTACTGGGCCTGGACCAACCCTTAGTCCATAAAAGAAGAACTCGAGGAGTCGAATAGCCGAATCAGGTGGGAAGTAGCTTGCGGCAAGGAATAAGAATTTAGAAAGAAAAAAAGGCATGAAACTTCAATCTGCTAGAAGATTTGACAACAATTGAGACAAAGCTCAAAAAAAAGGGGACACGCTCATAGGAAAACTACCAAAAATCAAAGGGAAAAAAAATAAAAAATAAAAAGAAAGAAAGAAAGAACGAACGAGGTTAGGAAAGAAGAAGAAAGGGATTCCGAAAGGAGACAGAGTTGCCACTAACCCCACCCACGGGGTACGGCAGCGGCTAAAATGAGATCGACTTTGGGGATTTTGACTTCAGGAGAGAGGGAGCGCCGCTTTGTGGAATGTCTATGCTAATATGAACAATATAAATAATGGATAAACCATCAAACAATATGTTTTATTCCTTCGTTTGCTTGCCCCAAAAGACGTGTCAACAGAAATCTAATCTTAGGGCTTGGTTTCGCCGCTACAATTAGTCCTAATTAAAATGAGTTTTGTGCTCCAAGAGAAGGTCAAGGAAATAGTGTGAAAATCCATGCAAATTTGGAGTCGCATTTAAAACAATTAAAGAGTAATGTTAAGGAGATTAAATTTTAAACAAAATTTATATATTAAATGATGTGTTATCATTTACCAATAAGAAATAAGCACGATAATTCATAATTAATTAGTAATTTAATAATCTACAACCACATTATTTAGTTTGCAAATTTGGTTTTAAAAATTTAATCTTCCTAACATTATTCTTGATTAAATAATTTTTAAATCGTCAAAACCATTATGGTTAGTGCTTGCCAGTAAGTTAAAGGTGTTGCGTGCTTAATTCAAGTACTTTTATTTTTCTAACAAATTTCACTATATTCCAAATAAAAAACGTTTTTATTAAACATGCTTTTGATCCAAAAACGCTTTCTAAAGGAAAGCACTTCCTTACATGACATAGTAGATGATTTCACGGGAATGTAAATGGAAACATCAGGCACGTTAGGTCAGAAGTACGCATGCATAGACCAAAAGAAAATCTATCTAAATTCCAACATGCACCACCTCATGACTTATTTTATCGGTCGGTAATATTCAAACAGTATAAAAGTAAACAAGATCTATGTTTTTAATTTTATAGAATACAAGAAGCACGCATGCTTTTGTTTTTACGTTTTTCTCACCGACTTTTATTATCTTCTTCCTTGTCGGTTATGATTTGACAACAAGTTTTCTTCCTTGTCGGTTACAATTTGACAACAAGTTTTAGTTGTCAATTATGTGCAAATATAAACAGAAAATGTTAAAAAATTCTTTCAAAAGTAAGATTTGTTATAAATTCATTGTCATCTCATTTTTTTAACATAATTTTTATGCTAATAATATATGATATTGTATTAAAAATTTATAAATAAAATCTCACCTTAACAGAATCTTTTTAGCATTTCTCATACAAAATATAACAGCAAAAAAGTTTCCAAGACCTTTGTTTAAACTTTGTACCATGATTCTGTCATCTGTCATTTGTCATCTAATAGGGTTTTGTCGATTCGCAAGAATCGAAAGAAAAATGCAACAATGATGAAGGAATGAACAGTTTAAGAGATAATTGAGGCATTCCAATGCTATATTCCTACATTTTTTAATATTAAAAAATACAAGCGATATTGAAAGAATGTTGAATAAGATATAAACGAATGTTTATTTCAACTAAAAGTGCAACAGCGAATTTGAAGCATATTATTCCTCTTCACTTGTTAGTGAGGGTCTTAGGTTCGATTCTTACCAAATGTAAATAATCACATTATTGCTAACCAATTGTGAGGCTAAGTCCACCTCTTTCTGTTTAGTGTAGATATTATCTTTTGTTAAAAAAATAAAAAATAAAAACTGAAAGTGCAAACCTTGCAATTATAGCTACTTTTAGTAATTCATTTTAGGTGATGGACTTGTATATATTTCTCATTGGCATTCAGAGTATGTATTTTAATTTTGACTTTTTAACCAAAATGATCCCTAAGATTGATGTCACTCTTCACTTTAGTTCTTGAAATTTAAATCAATAGAAGTTATCTCTAAGATTGTCTACCTTCAATTATTTTGGTCATTTTATAAAAAAAAATCTCAGTTAAATTGAAGAAACCACTAACTCAAGTAGAAATGTTGAATTGACAAAAATTTCCTCAATCTAACGGAGATTTTTCACAAAAATGACCGAACTGATTGACGGTAGACAATCTCAGATACCACTTCTATCAATTTTAAATTTCAAAGACCAAAATGAGAAGGTATGTCAATTTCATACATAAATCATTTTAGCTGGAAAAAATAAAATAAAATAAAAAAATAAAAAAAAATAAAAAAAACCTTTTTTTTTTCTTTCGGAAACTGTATTAGCGCCACTAAGACAACTCTCTGTCTCTCAATTTAGACTCTATAAGTACCAATTAAGAAGAAATTAAATGAAAAATAAGTAAAAGAAAAAGAGAAGAGTCTGAAGTTTTTGTTTGTTCTGGACATGAATCAATCTTTACTCTTTTTATGTAATAAATCACGTTGGTAGCAGAGAGACAAAGGACTTTGGTATTCTTGGTCCTTTGCATGTGGGAAGACCTACAAATAGGCCCATGATGTCAACCTGCGAACGGCCCAAGCTAGGTCAGCCCAAAAACTTCTTCGAAAAGTTAAAATACTCAAGTGGATGCTTTGTGAATGAAATGGTATGAGTGGAGCTAAGCTACACAATTTTTTTTTAACAAGCGATATTATCTACACTAAAAAAGAGATGACGGGCTTAGCCTCACAATGGGCTAGAAATAATGTGGTTGAAATTTGCTTTTGACGAGAATCGAACCTATAAACTCTTACTTTCAAAAGAAGAAATAATAGTGCTATAGTAATAATTTGATACAAACTCGTCTTTCATAAAATTCAAATGTCAAACCTCTTACTTACAAAAGAAGATAAATACCACTAAATTATAATGCTAGTGGCCCCTTTGTTTCCCGACTTCAGAATTGTATAAATCAAAGAAAAATCAAATGATAAACAAGACGTGGAGGGCGGAAAGAGAAACAAGTGTGAAATCACATACTCAGATCAACCTCACAAGTAAATTATATTGAATAGCAAACGTAATTTCCAAGATTAGACGATCAAATACACAAAACAAGGATCTAACGCCCTTGCCAAATCAAGTAGAAGGCAAAACAGATCAAGATACCTTTGAACAACGTATACAAATTGATGAACAAAAAACATCTTTGAACATACACAGAGAGATCACGTCTACAAAGTGGGAAGGCTCCGTTCATTTCCCGTTGCATGCGTTATCACACTTTTTGTAGTTGTTAACTTATATTACATCATTGGTGGCCCCAACAATTACGAGTCATTAGATAAGAACCTAGGTTTTTTTAGTGCTAATCACCACTCGTCTTCGAGACTAGCCCGGTGGAAACACATGACAGTACAGACAAATATGAAGAATGAAAAGAATTCAATCCACATAGCAGGTGTCTCAATCATATGAGCATGCCTAAGAATGATGGGAATGGCTATGCTCCCAACAGTTGATGCACCAGTCAAGAATTTAGCAGCATTTATCCACCTGCAATACAAAGAGAAAAACGACGAAGGCGTTAATGTGACTTTGGCTAATAGAGATTCTTTGTAAGGGCAGTTTACCAGTGGCACAAGTTCCATGGGCTATTGATTACAGCTTATTCGGACGGTAAACATCACTACTTGCATAAATAATTACTTACTGATGTGTAAAAAGGATTGATCTTTATGAATTGGCCCTCCTCTCAGCAATATTTCAATACCTACTTTTATGCTTTGTTCTACTTATCTATAAATCAAACTTCTAGAATAAGCTATATTTCCCTCAGATTTCTAGAATGAGCCATACTTGTGTTATCTTCATGAATCATCCAAGCATGGCAATGGGCGGAAAAAACCTGGTTAGATCTAGTTGTGAGTTCCACCATACGGGCGGACAAATAAATTGGTCCATGACACACAAATATCGTGGCATTATAACTATGAGCTATCTATAAGGTAAAGAAAGTTATAAGTACAGGGTATATTACATACGAGGGTTACATTAAGGAAGAAAATTTTGTTATGTAAGAGCTCAAAAAGACTCACCCATCGCTTTCCCTCGTAAATAAAACCTGAGTAGAACCGCCACCAAAGAATAAGCAAGGCATGGGTACCAGCACGTACATCAGAGCTACAAGAATAATCAAAACTCACATCCCTTGATACTCAAAGAACCTAAATACCAAGTAGAATAGACAACTTATATTAACTACTCTCACCGGATAACATCGGCCACCAATTGTTGTATAATGCACAAGCCTGCCACACATTGGAAGACATAATCATAATAACAAACAGTAAACGGTAAGCATATAAGACATTTCAGATCTAATTGGCAGTTAAGTTCAAAACCATTTCCTCCCTTAATCTGGTGATATATCACCAACCATTATTATTAATACAGCAAGCGATATAATAGCCCTTTTCAGAAGGAAAGGCAGCTTCAACAACACCCTGGCGCTAGGGTTCTATAACCTTGTCATGGTAACCAACTACTGCGGCCATCTATATCAACAAAAGAAAAAGAAGAGAAAGAAAATCTAACCCACACAAGAATTATTGATTGCTGTAATAAAATATAAAATGCACAAATGGCCTCTTACTACTTCGACATCATTAAACAAACCAGGGAATAAATCTACAAAATTCCTCCCAACTCCAAAGTGAAAAGGTAACAAGGAGAATACTCCTTAAAATGCATCCCATCCCTAAATTTCTTTTAGGGAAGTGTCCCAGATTCTAGCTTAACTTTTCTTCTAAAGTGGGTTACTAAAAAATGTGAACACCAATATGCCAACTGCATAATGACCCACATTATAAGAGAAGTTAAGCTAAAAACAAGCACACCGCTTCTGAATTCATAAACTAAGATGATTCACGAAGATAAACGCAAGTGTGTGTGTGCGCGCACGCGCGCGTGCGCCCCTTATTCTTCATTCTTCATGCATCCAGCATATTTTTAAGGAAGAGTACGGATGACATAACAGAATACTAGGTTATAACTGCAATTGAACAGACACATATATCTGGAGGCCAGAGTACAAGGCAAACACCTTTTAAAACAATTTAGAGCATGTAATAACCACAAGCTCACAGCCAGTCGAGCAATTAAAAAATAAATAATAATATAAATAAAAGACAAATACCAGGATTTGTAACAAGATGCTTGCTGAAAACATAAAAGCAAGTCCTGCAAGCCTGTACACCAAGAAATTCACGTCAGAAATGTAGCTTCATAACATGGATAAATTTACATAACCAAGTTCCTACTTACACTGCAAAGAACACGAACCATCCGCAATACGGGGAGGAACAATGCACCAAAACAAAAATGTGTTAGTACTCAATCTCATCAAAGCATGACCGAAGACTGAACAAAAAACACAATTGCAGGACTTATATATATTTGAAGGACGTCAAGCTCGTAGCATATGACAAGTAGGAGCGAGCAACGCAACCCTTCAAATTTTGTGAACTAAAGCCCCTAGTTTTCATATAGTAATCATGATGGAAATCCAAGCTTCCCATTACGCTTCCACATTAGCAAGTTCAAACTAAAATCTAATTGATACCATTAACTACTTCAGCTAAGATATCAAATATACAAATGAGCAAAATTCAGAGAATTGCAGAATTTAGTAATCACAAAATTTTAATTAAACTGTGAAGCACTCAAAATTGGGTGTTTTCGAATCATAAAATATGATCAACTATATGAAACCCTAATTAATTTTAGCACAATTCCAAAATGTTCAGCTCTCAAGCCCACTCGATTCCACTTCCCCAACGTTTTCAGAGGAATTGGACAAATATAATAATAATAAATTAGTAGAATTTTAATATTATTCAACGAAATTGTGCGTATTTATCTTCATCCAGCCAAAAGCAAAATTATTGTAAATAATCGAGGGAAAAAAATGAACAGAGTGGGTTAAGAATTGTACCTTCAATGGTCATCGCCATGGAAGAGAAGAGAGGCTAGTGACGGAGGAAGCTTCGTGTTCACGAATCGCGACCAAAGAAGCAAAACGATGAGCTCCAAAATTTGCAGAGGTGAAAGGTATCCGTCTTCGATTGGTCTTCGGTTTCAGGAGTCGAGGCCCACAATTATAAAATAAAATTAAATAAATAATAAAGAAAGTGGAGTCGTCTTCTTTTTGCCGGGTAAAAGTTTAGCTGAAGTAAAAAGTTAAAAACCGTAACGTCCGCTCGCTTGAATTCAAAATATACCTAAAGCGTTTTTACTCCCTATTGTTTTTTGTCAATAGTACTTGTTTAGCATTTGAGATGTGATATCCACGCATTTTATTTTACTTCTCACATATTTTTTTAATTTTCAACCTTCGGATCGGATGAATTAAAAAAGATCAACAAACAAAAATTATAAAGGGATGTGTAAGAAGTAAAATGGGATGTGTAGATAGCAAACCCCTTAGCGTTTTTATAAAAAAGCAGTGTGTTGTTTGGCAACATCTAAATAGCTACTTGGAGAATTTATCCCATTATTATCGCTATTTGTCAGAAAGCTAGTATGTTTCATTCAATCGCTTGAAAGCTTGAAAGTGGTCGTCGAGATCTCTCAATTGAGCAGTTTATTCTGATGCAGCTTTAACCAATTTGAGGGTGCGCTTTATGAGTTGGGCAACTATGCCTCCTCCCTCAAGGGTGATGGTCCTCTCTCTTGACGGACTACCATGTCCTCCAGTTTTGTAATTTTTAAGAGAGGGGTGTTTCCTCGTCTCTCCTCTCTTTTTTGGCATGCATATAGGGTATTTTGGTGGTGTTTGCCTCTTCTTTCTAGGTTCTTGATGCTCCTTGTGTGATTAGGCAACACTTTTCCTCCCCGTTGAGGGACTGGGAGTCGTAGCACGACTCGTCTTTCTCCATCGTACTGGATATGTATGAAGTTCACCTCAAATCATAATGATATGCATTGTTCGTTTGAAAATCAGGAGAAAGGTTGGTGTAATTCTTTCAAGGTTTCTGATTTAATTTGCAAATTTTGTAACTTGACCGTTTTTAAGCACCAACCTCCAGCAGAAAAGTAACACATCAAATGAAGAAACAACAAGCAACGAATCCAAATATTTCCTTCCTCTTCTAAATTTTCCAAGTTAGCACATGTAGTCATAAAGAGCGTATGTCCTTCAATATGAGAATTTTTTTTTTCTACAATTCTCATCTCTTAATGACATGGTTAGGGTTGGGCATGAGCCGGGTCGGGCCTAATTTTGAAGGGACCGGACCTGAGTTAAAAAAAAGGGGTCGGTTCGAGACTGGTAGAACATATTTTAATACAGGAACCGGACCTAGAGTTCGGGCTCGTACATGGGTCCTCTTTTTTTTTGGGAAAAAAAAACACTGAATGCACAGTTTGAACACGATTGCACGATAAATGAATATAAACTTCACTTCTCAACTGGGTTCAATTCAAAACAGAATTTAAATGCAGCTAACATGAAATTACATTGCTCGCAAAGCATTTAAATTATAAGCAAAAATGCATAGAGATAAAATAAAAATTAATTAATTAATTAAAAATAATAAAATAATAAATAAAAGGAAATGGCGGTACCGGCACATGATTTGATAATGTGGATCTTGAGTAGGGATGGGTTCAAAAAACCGAAAACCAAAAAAAAGGGAACCGAACACCGAATCGAGACCGAAAAAACCGAACCGAACGAAAAAACTGAACCGAATTGAAAAAACCGAACCAAACCGAATTCTTTTAGTTCGGTTTCGGTTTCAGTGATTCAGAAACTGAACCGAATTAATTAAATTATTATTTTTTTATTTGTTTTGGGTATTATTTTCTAAACCTAATTTATAAGTCCAAATGTGCTAAGCCCAATGTGTTGCCAAACTTTAAGCCCAAAAATTGGAACTGGTGCTGATTCCTCCATTATTTCCAAGATTTCCAGTCCACATTATTGCTGATGCTAATGAGTTCAGACTCATTAGAATCTACCACGAAATCATAGTGGTAAGGCAATAGGTTATAAAATCAGGTTATGTTGAATATAGTAGACGGGCACCTACTATTATTGTCCATTACTTTGGCAATCTGGTAAACTGAACCTGGGGAAATAAAATCATTAGTAGGAGCAACAAAACCATCAGATTCTAAGTCGCTGTAGTTAGGCATCAGGGAGGGTCTGGCTTCCTCTGCACAGTTTGAATTCGACAGATAAAGATCATCAGGATCCCAGTTTCGTGATAGTTTGTTATCAATTTTCATGGAAAAAAAAAACAATTTTCATGGAAAAAACCGAACCGAACCGAAATCGAACCTGAAAAAACTGAACCGAAGAAAAACCGAACCTAACCGAACAGTAACTTCGGTTTGGTTTCCGGTTTTGGCAAAAAACTGAATCGAATGGAACCAAACCCACCCCTAATCTTGAGGAGCAAGACGAGACATTGGCCAGGTCGGTCATGTCGCTTGCTAATCTGAATATATTCATTTTTGCTGGATCCGAGTTACCCATTTGTCTTCGGATCTCTCTGGTTTTGTAATACCCTGTATTTAAAAAAAAAAGGTTATATATATCTGTGTGTGTGTGTGTAACTCTTTTTATCTCAAATTGTAATATTTTTTTAATTCTTTATTACACTATGTTTATACAAGGACTCGTATTTTTATACAAGTACTCGTATTTTTGGTATATAAACTAGTCTCAATGTAAGACTATTTTGTTACAAATTTATTTCAACACTGGCTAGTATATATTATTTCATATGTAATTAGAGATATTTTTAGTTTGAATTGGATAAGGAGATTATGATAAGTTTGGCTTGATTTTTTCTCACAAAGGCTAAGTGGCGTTTTGGCAACCATTAGAGAATAAAGAAAAGGAGTTAGTCACTACTCTAGATAGGTTAAGGTGGAAGTCTACATAAGGATGAGTTGGAAAGTTTGTAATCATTAGGAGTTAATGATTTGGTGATTATTCACCACTCTAAATGTGGAGGTCAGAAGCCTTTGGCTTATACCTGTGTCAAAGTGCGTGAGTTGGCAATATTTTTGTGGTTTTAGAGTGATGATTCACAAGGCTAAGAGGAATCTTAATCATTTGGTTACAATATTCTCTATTCAATTTTGTTCCAAATCTTCCAATGAGGTGAGAACGGGTGGGATTCCAAGGATTGATTTTTCTCCCAAAGGCTAAGTGGCGTTTTGGACATGGCCTTTAGGTATTTTTCCACATGCATTGTAATGATGATCAATTACTAATGTTTCCAAGGATTGATGTCCAAGTGTTGCAAAACAAGTGAAACGTGTCCTTAAAGGCTTAATTGAGGATTCAATTTCTTTATCCATAAAGGCAGAAGGAGGAAAGAACAAAGAAGGGGGAACACACACACCAGCAAGAACCTATCAACAACAAGAAAGATCTCTCCTTCTCAGACCACTCTCTCCACCATCCTTTTCCTTCACCTTATGTAAAGGCTCTACGCCATCTTCATTGTATTTTGTAAATCTCTCTTACATAGTGAAAACACAAATGCATATGCAACTCTACTGGACGTAGCCGATTTGGTGAACCACTTTGTTTGTACCATACTTGACCAATCCCGAAACTACTGAGCACCGGTCAATATTATACCGTCAAGGATCCACAAGAATCTCCCTCCAACCAGAAGGCCAATCACAGCGCGACATGTGTCGACATCGAAGGCCAATCACAGTGTGACACGTGTCAACATCATAGGCCAATCAAAGCACGCCACGTGTCATCCTTAGAATGAAGCTAGAAGCTCTCTTCTATAAAAGGAGATCATTCTCCCACAATAGAGCTTCTTCTCGATTTTTGAACAGGTGGATCTGTTAAAGATTTGGCTCTCGAGATTCGGAGAGTGGTGTCCCTTCGATTGTTGAACAAAAGCCATGTTACCCTTCCTTTTATAGGGGCACCAATTGTGTGCAAGAG
>JADOBS010301421.1:0-12095 GCA_015708375.1 Cydonia oblonga
ATGAGAAAATTTATCTTCTATTCCACATTAACGGATCAAATGGAGATAGCACGCGAGATGAGTGATCATGACGTCTCTTGAAGCCTGTATATAGTGATTTCTTGCTGCTTGAAATACCGTCGGTCCTCTTCATCAACCAGAACAAGATTCACATAATACTTCACGCTGAATTTGTTATTGATGTTGCGATGTGTTGGTGTGAGTTCATAAGGGCTCAGAAACAATCTAATGGGAATTGATTCACCTGAAAAAGGCAAGCATGTGCATGTAAACCATTCATCTATGGACAGTTGAAGAATTGCAGCAAGCTTTAGACGTAACTCAATATTTCCCAAAAACTTCATTCACGTTTACCAGACCATCCCAATTGAAAATACAAATGTGCTAAAAAAATTTCAAATTACACTGCCATCACCCACCTGCATGAGCATAAACCGGATATATAAGAAAGCGGAAGAGTTAATGAACATACCTCTTACTGGAGCACCATCCATCAATTCAAACTTAGCAAGTGTCTCTGTCTCAACATGGGTATTGGGCCCTGACCCTGTTGACTCTCGACGCCTGATCTCCAGATCCATATTCTTTATCTTGATTCTCACAAGAAGGAAATATATCTTGCCAATAATAACATCTTTCAGATGGTACCTGTTATCAAGTATCAACACACCAATAATTAATGCCAAATTGTTCTCTTTTGTTTTAATAACAACTCTAGGCACGAAGTTCTTGTACAAGCCCGCCATATACAAGTGAAATAAGGCTATGGTTGTAAAGGCAATGAAACGTAACATTTGAAAACAGCCATTGTTTCCGGATTTCAGCTCATGCATGTAACCACTAATGACAAACACAAACTCAATGTGCATTTCAACTTACTTGCTCTTGTTGTACTCAAACTCAATGTGCAGACAATCTTCGATTCCGACTTCCATCTGCAAAGGCAATAAAATTAGAAGACGATCCATTGAGGGAGGACTAACAATGGGGTGGCTGTTGCATCACACTAGATAGATGCACCATAAAATAGAATTAGGTAATGGATGAATAGAAGCAAACTTTTTTTTATTGCAGTCCTTATTTGGTACTCACCTTGATGCTATTGTTAATAGATGGAGGTGGGGAATAGTTGCGAACCTGAAGCGCAGAATGACATCAATACAAACTATGAGAATGCTACATGACTAGTGAGTGTGAATGGTACAGATGACCACTTATATGGAAACACCGTAAGCCGTAAATTGTGAGCAGGTTATGGAAGCATAGATAACAAAAAGTGACAATGCACAATGCTCAAAAGATCTGGTATTCCGAGAGAGAGAGAGAGAGATTACCACAAAATCCTGGTATTCCACTATGCTACTACCATAACCACGACTAATTGTGACTTTCAGAACATACCTGGGAAAAGAAAATTTACAATATGTCATAGCATGAATTAATTATTATGAACATGATGTTTTCCATCTACACTAGTGTAGAAAAACGTAAAAGGTACCAATAGATATTTCCTTGAATAAACAAAATAAGAATGAAAACATAAGTAACTATCAATGTCTTAAACTTACCTAAGTCTCACATTCACCCCGTTGTAAGTCTCATATGGCATCTCAACTGTAGAAAACTCAAAAGGATATGTTTTCCTTTCATATATCTCTCCAGGAACATCAAGTTCACGAACTGTTAACAAGAGTAATGCACTTAAAGCTTTGAAGAATACGGTGGAAGGGATAAGCAACAAATTTAAAGCCAATTAGATGGAACACAGCACCTTTTTTTCTTCAGTAAAAAATTGGAACGCCAAAATTATAATAGGGTTCAATTCTAATGTAAAAGGTTGTAAACAAAGTACCAAAATCAGTATTTGAAAAACTGAGTAGAAACTGTACAAATCTAATGAAACGAAGCCAAAGCAAACTCACCAAGAGAAGTAAAGTCATAAAAGTTGCCTCTGTCAAAGTACATCTCTGCAACATAAAATAAAGTATATTAGAGTGCTATGGTAAGAAATAAAAATCCTAAAAAAATGCTATTGGCCAAGAAGAAAGGAACAACAATTACAGGCAGGAGCAGTTCAATTAGCATGCTGTCAACCAAAAACCAAACCTCATGCTATAATTTTCACATCAAACCTCCATCATCCCAAATCATACAAAATATAACATAGGACACTAGCAAGACAATAAAAGAAAGAAAAAAAATACCGATTTGACCAAGAAGCTCGACTTTAACTCCATTGTGTTCGACCTTCTTCCCTTGAATTGGTTCTATATTAATCTGACAATGACAACAAAGAAAGGAAATATCTTTAAGAGGTGATCATTATAGTCTAAACTACTCAAAATCAATTTCCTCAAGATTCAACCTTTGTGTACCATAATGCTTATCATTTAAAACAATACAATCAAACAATTTACCTTCCCAGAAATGTTTTCTTGACTTTGAAAAAGTGGGACCAATACTGCTTGGCCACTTTCCTTCTTTAAAGGGACCTACAAAAACAGATCAGAAATGAGGGGAAGAAGTATGCGATTTTCCAATCCCATACAGTTGTATTTTGGATAATAGATTCACAATTAATAAAGCCACGGATAAATAAACCACTAAATAAAATGATCTATTGGAACTAACAAGGAGCAAGAGCTACCATCTATAATATGTACGATAACAATCTTGAAAGGGAAAAATATCTCAATGTACTATTTTCATGTAGATTACCTGCTTTCGAGTTTTGGAATCAGAAAATGTGATTGAAATGTTGCAGGATGGTTTGAACGCTCCAATTAAGTAATTCTGAGACAAATTGGAAATGAGCCGTATTAATGCTACAAAGAATTCCTCGCGGTTTATAGCCAGACTAAACAATAACTGCAGAAACCATTAGCTGTTCATGAAACCTTACCATGTTGATCAGGACAAAAAGCCCAGTTCCTAATAGCTCACTCAAGAGACCTGCAAAATTCAATGTGGACAATTCATGCCTCAACACACGTTATAAAGCATGCCTCTCTCGCTAATCGTGTATATATACCAAACACTAAAATCATAGTTTCCTTTAAGACCCGAAAAGTTCACCTAAATAAACTTTAAAACCAATAGCAGTCAACTTAAGACACACATAGCTTGCACTTACAAAGGTGCAAAATTTATATGTTTATGCACACAAAAAATTGTTCTAAGCTCGTAAATCACAATTTACTCACTTAATCCTACAATTTAAAAAGCTAAAACCCCAATGCATGAATTTTAACCCAAAACAGCTAAAATGCACAACCACCCAGTATTTCCAAGCTCAAAACTTGTGCCCTAATTCTCACAGATAAAAAGGATTTCCCAATTTAACTGCATATATACCTAATCGGCTCTAAATAGGCATAAAATGGGGAACAATTGAGATCAAAATTCAACCGATCATCAGCCTAAATCAGAAGAAAAGTAGTAAGTTTACAGCGAAGATTTTGAAAACGGAGTTGAAGATTTATGAATTTCACGTACCTTATGACGACGAAGAGAGAGATCGGCGAGCGCTGCGAATTGGGGTTTTAGGGCTGACGGAGAAGAAGAGCGAAACCACCCCTTGATTGACAGTTGGGAATGAGACTCGAAGTCTATTGCTTTCTTCTTCAAGCCATGATCGTTCTCACGTGCGAGCACGTGACCGAGCCTTTTTTTTTTTTTTTTTGGAAACCGGAATCCATAGAACCAGGGCAAAGATGCCAAAAAGAAGTACAGAAAGCCTACAGCAAGGCAAACAGCTAAAAACTAGCAACAAGTAAGAGGGTAATGTGAGTGGTCCAAGAAGCAAAGACGCCACATCAAATGCTAAAAACGTCACCACTTACATTACCAGGATGTTTGCGGAGAGTATGGAAGTCCATCATTACAGAGAACATGAACCAGAAAAGATGGAGGTCGATCCACCCACATAACATCAAACATCTCCCTACGTGACCGAACCTTTGGTTTTCCCTTTGGTTTAAAAAAATCTTTCATGGTTTGTGAAAACTTCCAAGTTGCTTGAAAGATTGCAAAAACAAATGAAAAAACTTGTCTTATTACCAGTTACATAAAACATATGTTTATTTATTTCATCACATTATTAATTTCGTAATAAAAACTCTCGACACAATAGCGTAGCCAATAAAAACTCAAGATAGTTAGCCGACTCTTCTCAAGTTAACAGATTACGTATTTGTATATGTCCAAATTATTTTGTATATATTATTCTCAAGGCATGACCCTTCTCACCAACAAAACCTTTTATGATATAAAAGCTGACATATATTTCACTAATATGCAAGTTCTGAGTCGTTGACCCAAGTGTTTCTAGGACTCATAAGATTAAAAGAAAAAAAAAGGAGAAAATGGATGCTAGATACGACAATAGTTGTTGTTATTTATGAAATAAATTTTTATATTACTGAAATTTACTACCCTTGCATGAAGAGGCATTATAGGATTCAAAGAATCCGTTAATTATATTTGTTCATCATACATCGTGCGACCAAAACTCATTTTAAATATTTTTATTTAAAATTAAATGTAAACAGTATCTGATAAACATTGATCACACGATGTACGATAAACGAACACGATTTACGAATCCTTAAGATTCTCACCAAAAGAATCCGAAGATGATCTTGTTGGTTATTGTAGCACCTCAACCCGTAATGGGGCGAATCAACCAGACAAAACTAAAGATTTTGTTTTGTTTTGTTTTTTGTTAATTTGGCGTTTCTCGATAGAATTTTTTGTTTTGCCACCATCTCAACAGATACTAAACTTAAGCCTTGAGCCTTAAACCGTTTGGTATATGGGACGGCACGGAACGCAATGGGACGAGACGTTCCGTCCTATGTTTGTTGCGCCAAAAAACAGTAGAACGCGCTATTCCACGAGACGAGTTTTGGTTGAATTTGGTCATTTTTTGGTTCCACCTCTCCCCCTGTAACGACTCGTTCCAACCCGTGGAACACAAAATTATAATTTTTTAGACAACAATACCCCTCATCTTTATCATTAATTTCACTGTCTACCCTCCCCTTTCTCTTATAGCTTCCCTCCCTTCTATCCTCCCTCTCTTATGTAGCCTTCTCATCCGCCACCACAAACCCAGCAACCCAACTATGGCTAACCCAATCCCATCAAACCCAGCTTCCTCCCGCCGTTAAATTTTCAAATCATTTCATTTGATTTCAGATCTGCTAAGTGACGGCCTTCGCACCACAGGCTATGAACCGATCATTGTCATCAAAGCTCGCCAAGAAAGCCTCTCATGCACTACCATTGGCGACAACGAACAAGAAGAAGAAGAAACTAAAGCCCTCGAAATCCACTACGAGATCTCAATGCCATCACCGTTTGCAGTAGCAACAATGGCAACAATGCTTCGTCTTCCATCTCCGTTGAAGCCCCAAGAGGTTGCCTCATGTTCTTTCTCTCTCATCATTAATCTTCCTCTAATTCCAAAACCCCTATTTACACAACAAAAAGTTGTCCAAAGCCCCTAAATCAGCTCTTGCTATGAGGCCTTCAAGACCATCAAAATCTAAGGACAACCCGTCCAAATTCAATGCTTTGGAAATCCTAGAGAAACCCACCTCACGAAATGCAAGTAAAACTAAGAATAATTCTTCTTGTTTGTACCAGTCGTAGTCTGGAAACAAGTTCAATTTCCAACCTAAAAAACACAGGTAACAACTCGACACCAATGATATTGAACCAATGGAAGTCGGTTAATTAAGCACAACCCTTGAAGCAGCCTTCAGATTATAGTTCTCTACAAAATTTCTCTGATTTACCTGCTTCACTCCACCTTCATATATACGACTACAGAAAATCCAAGTTTTGCAGAAAATCCATGAGGTTGAGTCGATGGAGTCAACGAAGAAATATGGGTAAATTTGTCATTCGTTCATTCCGTCATGTGTGTACCAAACGTGAAATTGTCTCATTCCATCCTATGCTACCAAACGTAGCATGGAACTTGTGTTTTGTTCCTTCCCGTTATGTTCCATTCCGTTTCGTCCCGTTTGCGTACCAGACGGTACCTAAAACTAAAAGAACTAATAAGATCCTCTACGGATCCTTTTGGTGAGGATCATGAAGATCCGTAAATCGTGTTAGTTTATCGTATATTGTGCGGTCAGTTTTAATTAGGTATTGTTTGTATTTAATCTTAAATAAAAATATTTAAAATGATTTCTGACCGTACGATATACGATGAACAGATATAATTCACGGATCTTCAAAATCCTCGCAAAGAGAATCCGGATTCTTAAAAGAAAACCTCACCTAACAAAAATCAAAACTTTGATTTGTCAAAATAGTTAGGCGCCTCTAAAATATGGGTCATTGTACTTAAAAAGGGTCATACACACGAGCTTAACCAGGTCAAATCAAAATTTGCACGTATATTTCCTCATTGTCCATAGAAGTCATTTCCTTTAAGCTTTTGAATTAACAAAATAATATTCTAGCAAAAAAAATAAATTAAATACATCGTCAAGCGTTATTTTACAATGGGACTAGGTATTTTGAATTTAAAAAATAAAGAGAAATACTTGTACAATTACGAATTCACCCTTTCATGCCGCGAACCCTCCAACATTTCCGCAGAACTCGAATCCAACGGCGGTTCTTCCTTCCTCCGACTTCCCATTCTGAAAAGACCGTACAATTTCTTAAACTCCCGCACCGTGTGAACACTCTCCCGGCAAAAAACGCCGCCGGGTTCGCCCGACTCGTCGACCGACCGACCCGACGAACTATTCGTCAACGCCTGCGCGGCTTTGTTCGCGCCCTTCTTACTATCCACATTCGTCTGCAACGCCGAGATAACCGACTTCAAAGCCCGACTCGGGGAGCTCCGATTCGAAATCATAATCTCGCCGATCTCCGCCGGGGTCAGACTCGCGCCGCCGTGGAAAATCTCCTCCACCTGCGGGAACAGCTTGTGTTCCTTGAGCCCGAGGTAAGTGCTGGCCAAGCTCTTGAAGGCGGAAAAATCGCAGAGCGGAAAATGGATGTGGACGTCGACCCGCCCCGGCCTCAGAACCAACTGGTCCACCTGATCCTCACCGTTCATCGTGAAAACCAACACGCGCTCCTCGCCGCACGATGATACGATCCCATCCATGAAATTCAACAGACCGGACAAGCTCACAGCCGTCGATTTCTCCGTCAAGAAACGGTCCAGATCCTCCACCACGATCAGCGACTTCGGCGTCGTTTGGAGGAGAAGCATTTTCAGATCGGAGTCGTCGGCGACTTTGGACATGTCGACGTCGTACACGTCGTAGCTCAAGAACCTAGCCATGGCGGCGACGAAGCTGGTTTTTCCGGTCCCGGAGGGGCCGTAGAGCAAAAAGCTCCGCTTCCAAACGCGGCCTAGTCGGTGATAATACTGCTTCGATTTCGAGAAATTCTCGAGATCGGACCGGATTTTATTCTTCAGCTCAGCGTCCATCACGACGGTGTCGAAGGTGGCGGGGTGCGTGAACGGAACCGATCGCCACCGTTCGTTTTCGCTGGAGAGGTTCATGTAGAGCTTGATCTCTCTGTTCCGCTGCTCGATTTCGTCGGCGACGGTGAGGATGTGCTGGAAGTACTGGCGGAACACACGGCGCTTGTCGGACCGGTTGATTTTCAAGACGAAGGAGCGGATTCCGTCGGACTGGGATTTCTGATTGGTCCAGGAGAGCTTGGCGCTGAGGAAGGTGTCGCGGACGGCGGAGTTGGCAGCGTCGTGCTGGAAGAAGATGTCGTTGGATTTGGCGCCGGTGAAGAGGTTGGTGAAGTCGGAGTCCTCGATGGAGGGGAGGGAGTCGAGGTAGACGGAGATCTTCCGGTAGAGCCGGTTCTCTTGGAAGTGCTCGTTGAATTGCGGAATTTTGTAGAATTGGTAGACTCTGAACCGGTCCGCCAAGGATTGCCACAATTTTGTGAATTTGTGAACCAGAGATGTTTTCGACACGAACCGGAGAATCAGAACCAAAGAAATTGCAAACAGCAAGAAATAGAAAAATGCCATGAATCCACCCATGATAAATGAACAGTTAGCCCAGCTAGCCCACAGCAATAATTAGTGTAGGCACAACCTGGTACCGGCCGAAGAACCTCCGACGCTTAAGTTAACTAATTACAAAATGATTAAGCACATTAACGGAGTTGTATCTAGATTTTGAGCTTCTAAACAAAGGTGAAGGTATTTCGCCTTCACGGGCACTCTCAAGGCAAGGTTGATGATGCGTGGTACTAACTGAAGAGTCTCCGATGCTCAAATCAGCTAAATTCAAAGATAAATTTTGGGTTGCTAAAATATGCTCTCATGCTATTGGGTTGAACTTAATTTGATGAAATCAAGGGAAGATACAGGGAGAGAGGAGTGGAGGGGGTGGGTGGAGATGGAAAATAATATTTGGAGGAGGAATGAGGGTTGGGGGAGAATTTAATGGGTTTGGGTTGGGGAATAATATATGAAGACGGCTTGAGCCGGCTAGTCAATGTTGGGTCAATCCAAAGAGCAACAATGGGCGTGTACGTAGGGAGGGAGGGGGAAGAAATGTAGATTGTATTGTTTGTCTTCGGCTGTGAAACGATGACCAACGACTAAGGACTCGTTCTCTCTAATATTTATATAACTATTTGGAGGAGATTATTGAATAATATTGCATTTTAGAAGACTATTCACATGCGCCCCCATTTTATTCAATTTTATTGACCAACCAAGCCCTTGGTTTAACTATTACTGGATGTTGAGGGGTTGAGAATGAATTTTGAACTCGTATTTCATACGATATTTTTTAAGTTCGATTACTGACGCTGATGATGTAATTGGTTACTAATACATGATAGTGCAAATTAGGTATAGGAAGTGACATAAATCTATTAGACTGGGTTCAGGTGGTGGTTTTGCTAATGACCAAAGAATGAAAGAAATGGTCAAAACACGTTTTTTTTTTTTTTTTCTTGTCAAACAATAAATTTTGTTAAATTGAATTATTAGATTAGCTAACGATGAGGTTCGAACATACTCTATCATACAAGGGCTCAAAACATTTTCACCACTGTGGTAAATGACCACTTGCATGGTCAAAACACGTTTCAAGCACATAACAATACGTGTTGGTTTGAGATATACTGCCATATTGACACCCGTTTGTAAGTACACTCTCATATGGTCGTCCATTAAACATAGGAAGTGTCTATTAAACTATCGGTCGTTAGGCAAAAAAAAAAACTATCTGTCCGGTTGGTGCTACGAATAATTAAAACACATAATTTTTACGTAACTAATTTGAAATACTGTCCTCCAATTGCAGATTAGGACCGGTGAAGAAATCTAATAAATTATTGATTTTGTTGGTGGTGGTGGTGCCTAGCTAATAACGCAGGGCGCAGGGAGATCTGCTCGTAATAGTCGTGACTTTTCTAGAAGCAGCAGCGGCTGCATGCTGAGTTTTCTGAACAGGTGAACCGACTTCATGGCTTCCATTTTTTTCACAGAGAATATCTTGTCATTCGGAATAATACAATATCGAACTGAAACATCACGATAACGGTAAATCTGTTTCGTGTTAGTTTTTCTCCCTCTCATGCGTTGGCGGTCTTATATGTCCCACAGTGAGCTTGTAGTCAAAGAGTGTGGTTTTGCTCACCAACTGCGACCTGGTTATTCTTTAATCTTCCTTAATCTGGCTTCAAACAGGATGGTCATTTTCAACATGCAATATTAATTAATATTTCAGTTGTCAAACATATGGTGCAATTACGCAATAATGCAAGGGGTTTATTTGGATTAATTGTGTCGAGATTTTAGAGTCGGATTGATGGTATAGTCTTAGTTATATTGATATTGTCTCAATTTAACCACTTATCACAAAAAATATTAATACAATTAAATATAAAATTATTTAATATAAGTTGTAATTTATTTTGTTAAGTTTCCCACGTGAGGTTGCATTCTTCAACAAATTTATTTGGTCAAATTTCTGACATGAAATTACATTCTTCAACAAACTGTGCGTTGCAATAATTAAGAGAGCCAAAGGTCCGTACTAATTTTGACAAAAAAAAAAAAAAAGCACCTACTAATGTGCACAAAACTAGTATTACAAGTTAATTGGAATCCAAAGGAAATTAACAAATTGTTGATTGTGACAGATTGAGATTGACTTTAGATTTCTTTATGCGAACTCCGCGCACTCAAATATTTAGACCATTTAATTTCAATGTTACGGTTTCATTAGTTTATCCTACTAGCCTACTTTACAAAAATTCAAAACCTTGAACGGCTTTGATCTTTTTCTCTCTTTTGAATGATTTAGATTTTTTAATTTGTGAACTTCGACACAAAAATCCGAAGTGAATCTTATTCTAGTTCCGACCTATCACTTTGCTGAAATTTGTGGCCGCAGTAATGTATTTTATATGGCTTATGTTTGGTAGAATAACTTGATGTCAGCTTGATACCACACCATATGCCCACTCTCGTGTTATACATGTTGCTTCTGTTTTCTGTCAATCAAGTAATATCTATGATCGGAGTTTTTGTAAAGATAACCTACCTTGTAACCGGATGTATTTTCTTTTCAAACCGAGAATCTCTAGTTTCGTTGCAATTTTCCGGTGATAATTTTGTTTAATTGTCACATACACTGCACAGGTTGGTTTCAAAATTTCAAGAACAAGTTGAAGTTCAGCAGTATCCTTCGTCCATTCCCTAACAATAATTTTTCAGTATTTATAATGGACAGCTGTATAATGCTGCCAATATTTGTTAACTCACTTGCAAATTGCAATGTTTCGTCTTGTAAAGCTATCCAGAGCCCGTTCGAGATTGCTTTTATGAAAAGCATTTCAGTTTATAAACTCTTGTTACAAGTGCTTTTATTAAAGCAATTCAGCTCATAATGCATATAAACACGTAACAATTAAAATTTTAAGTGCTTCCGGAAATGTTTCAAATGAAATCAGAAGCGATTTTAGCCGTAAAAAACGAGTAAAAGCGCTTCCACGAGTGATGCAGCTTTCTAGTGGAAAAAATGTGGTCCTGAGACCCTCGGGGTAATGATATGCCCCACTTAACTGAGCGGCTTTGACTCCATCACCTAAAGCCTAAAACCGAAAGCTCCCACCCAAAAATGAAGGCAACTGCTCTACTTCCAGCTGTGTCCTGGACGACGATGGTCCTAATCATTCTGCTGCCTAATGCAACTTGCTCACCATGTGAATCATACATTGTTAATCACCACGCGGACCCACTAACACGAGTTTAGTAGTATATCTCATCATTTGTAAGTTTGAATATCAAATTATTAGGATTTGTTTGTTATGTTGCTTCGCCTAAATCGAACCACTTTAGAATAGTATACCATTGTCATGATTATAGGTATCCCCCATTTGGCCCATAATGAATAGGATGTCCTACTAACCCGAATAACTGGGACATGCTCAAGTGACCTCACACGTCAAATGATGTTGCACAGAGTAGTATATCGTTACTCCGTTTATAGGTCCCATAAGCATGAACTGTCAGGATCCGCATCCGCCCTAGCACACTACTAAACCTAGCATTTCCCTACGATAGTTGGTCTAGGGTTGAAGGTACCCTTGCTGAACTGTTTAGTCTTGCACATTTAACTTGAGAGAAGTTGCAACAAGAGCAAATAAACACTTGGAAGGCAAACGTTAAATGTCAAACAAAATCACCCACCATAAACAACGTTTACAGAGTCAGAAAGGTTTATAACAGCCAATGGTTTGATTCCGAACGACGAAAGTTTAACGATACAAAGCAGCTCCTTCATATCCAATAATCTGGTCACTTGCTAAGTCACAATATGATCATAGGCACCATTCAAAAAGATGGAACTACATGAATACTTCGAATATATGTATTGTAAACCTAATCCAAGATAATTGTACTACTGCCACGAGTAACGGTGTTGAGTTCAACATGTCGCCGATAGGAGAAACACAAGGGTTTTGCCGGAGGAATACCCCCTGTGAATATATCTCACTCATCCCGTGATGTATAAGAGTTCTATATACACACGGGGATATACACCTTTGACACCCAAGAATCCCTCCCC
>JADOBS010301422.1:0-12096 GCA_015708375.1 Cydonia oblonga
GTTGGGGCTTGATCTTGAAGGAGGATTTGACGAAGAACGAAGAGAGCTTTCTTGATCCTTTGGGATTTGCTTGAGAGCTTTAGAGTTTCAAGGCTCCAAGGTTTTGGTGTAATGTGAAATCCTCTCCCCCAAAAATGAATGCCTTGGCTTCCTATTTATAGAACTCCAAAACTTGATTTTTGGATTTAAATAATCAGATGAAATAAGTCATTTCTGCCAGGTGTTGACACGTGTCCTGTTTGACGACTTTTCCAATGATTTTCGATTTTTCATTGAGTCACATGCTACTTGTGAAATTTATGTGACATGTGAACGTTGAAATTTTATTTATTGATCAACATTTATTTCACCGAAATTTCGATGTCTACAGTAATCATGGTGTGCTTCAGACAATGTTTTATATGATGAGACGGTCCGTAATAGCGAGCCAAAGAGCCATGGAATCCTTGTTCGGGAGGAACTTCCGTTTATAATGCTTTAGGATGGCAGAGGCTTATTCAGCTCTGCCATGCCATTGTTGGCTATAATGGTTTCTCAGCTTCTTGATAGTCAAGTGGAGATTCACGTTTTGTACCCCACATAAAGTGGTTTCCATTAAAAACGTCCAAATAAGGGAAATCGAACTTGCGATGGTTCGACAATCCATTGAATTGGAGGGAATAAGATTGTGATTGGTGCTATGGGAATGAATCATCCATAAGCATCAAAGTTAAAACATTCGAGCTCTAAGACATGGTTTTCATGAAAAATGTCGAGTTTTCATAGGTGTATTTGTTTTATGAAAACTTCGGGTTTCAAGGGCACTAAATTTGAAACTACAGGTTCAATTTAGTTTATGAACGTTTAGTTCATAAAAGAGCGGTTCCTGTAAGAACACATAATGCAATATGCTGATTTAAGTGTAGTGGATTTGAGTTGCTTCGGGAACTTAAGTGTGAGCGTTTCGGGACTGCGAAAGTGAGTCAACGGTTCAAAGAAAATAAATAAAATATTGAATTGTTGATGTCCAAAAGTGATCTCCATGTCAATAATTTTGGATGTCTTGTCAGATTAAGGGACTGCAAGTTACTTTTAATTAATTCAATAGATCGGGACCATTCAGGGTCGATCGTGAAGCAAAAATAATGACTTCGGGTCATATTCACTTTAGATGGCTTCGGGCCAAATAATGAAGAAAATATAGCCTAGAGTGGCTTTAACCAAAAACGTCCAAAAAATATTTGGGTACGGTTAGGAAGCGAGAATGCCAAACACAGGACATTGGGTTCGGAAAAAAATCACAGCCCAACATGTGTGGGTTGGTTGTGTGAAGCACGACCCTACAACAAGCTGCAGGCCTTGGGGTACATAACATGGCTGCACAACAGCCCATAAAAGCACGCAAGTTGCAGGCTTGCAATAGAGGAAAACAAGCCTAATAGGGTTGTGCGGGAAAGACACCTTAGCCTTAGCTAGGTGTGGGTCAAGTGCGCAAGAAAAAGCCCAGCTGCACTAGCTTGGTCTTGGCGCGGGCCGGAGTGTGATAGGCCCAGCCAAAAAAATTGCTGGTATATGGGCCAAAAGCTGCAAGCCTTCAGTAAGGAGCCCAGACATATGCCTGATTCTCACACACATGCAGCAAGCCCAAAAAGGCTGCTGCCTTACGGATTCTAGCGTCCAAGCCTCGAGCTGCAAGCTCGGCTTAGGGTGAGGTCGGCGTGGTGGCGCGGTTCCAGATCGCGACTCAGCTGTAGATTTCCCAAATTTGAATTTCCTCTTTTTTTTTTCTTTTTTTCTTTTTTTTTTTGAATTCTAGGGTTTGTAAAAAGAACCAAAATTGCTTCTATTTTCTTTCAATTCTTTGACTCACAAATTCCACGTAGCGATTTTATAATTGCATAATGCATGAATGTGTGTGCGCGTGTGTGTGTATTGACAAATATATGAAACATATGCAATATATATATATATATATATATATATAGTAGAAGGTAAATATAAATGTAGGGGATTCATGCATCATGGGGAATGTTTTCATTATTTATAGTCGTTTCAAATATCTTCCTTTATTTTAAGCGTACCTGATTGGTAGAAAACAACAAAAACCTTTGAATTTGTAGAAGATCCTTCTCGGAAAGCCGGAATTGCATCTCCAATGCGTTGTATCACGTTCAACATAAAGAAATTAAATTGAATCAATAGCATGTAGATCAATTTAATAAAATAATAAATTAATCATAAAAAGAATGATTAAAACGTAATACTCTCCTAATTGAAGATCAAACTCTCTTTAGGGCAGCGTCAAAAGCTTGTTGATAACATGTTGTAGACATAATTTACTAAACAATTATGGAGGTTATAGAGAGAGATGTGCGGCAATAGTAGAGAGAAGAGAGAGATGTGTAATTGTGAGATGTGTTCTATTCCACCCCATTGTGTCTTTATTTATAGTAGTAGGATAAGTTAAATCCTTACCCTTTTAGGATTACAACTCTTCATAGATAATCAACTTCTAATAGGAATATAAAAGATATTCCTAGATCCACTAGGATTTACACAATCACATTCCTAATCTAATATGACTGCAACATTATGAGAGTTTTAAATTAAAAATTGATAAAATTATATTTAAGACTTGCCATGTGGCAAGATTTGATTGATTGTAGTGTCACTCAACAAATCCAGTGGTAAGTAAAGCCCTATGCAAGTTTTTCCATCAATAGAAAATAAGCACGTTAATCAATACTTAATTAATAATTTAATCATCACTTAGTATTACGATCTAATAGCATTGTTCTTTATTTGTAAGTAAAATATTTTAAGTTCGATTCTTAAACCACAAGAATGGATTTCGTTTGCTAGTCATCATCACACATTTTAAAAAAAAATTGGTCAAACGAAATCCACGCTTGTGACGTTGCATTGATCCTGCATCTTTTGTTTTTTCTTGCAAAATCCCGACTTTTGTGCCGGGGTGGCCCTTGCCCTTTTGATCACTCCAAAATGTATTATATCCTTCAATTATCTTTAGAGGAAAACTGCTATTTGTCGTCGATCTGATAACACGAAATGTGCTTCCAGCGTACGTCAAGGAGATTAATAAATGAGAATTAAATAAAATGTGTACACCGTAATTATGTGAGATACTGGGACCTTCAATTTGTTATATAATGGGGTGTTTGATGCCGAATGAAAAAAACAACACTTGTTGTCTTGGAAAACTGCAGGAGTGAAACTGATAGAAGGCTAGAATAATAGCAGGCAGTGGTTGAATTGTTTTCCGTTTTCATCAACAGCAAAGAAACCAAAATATATACAAATACATCAATCCAATCATGTCTTCTTCTACGGCATAGAAAAAGTAATCCACCTAAAGTGGGATTTGACCAAACTAATATAAGAAAGTAAATATTCTACAGTAATGATAATATATTACAAGGATTCTACAATATATTACAAGGATATTTCTTCATAGAACTCACCGATTTTTCCATGAGCATGAGTACTAGCTACAAGGTATGTGTTATAGGCGGTGCAGGCTACATTGGTTCTTGGCTTGTCAAGCAGCTTTTAGAAAAAGGATACACTGTCCATGCAACACTCCGCAACTTGGGTACGTGCGTGATATTTATAATTGTCAGATTATGAATTTATGAAATAGAATCTTTAATTCAGTCCTCCTAGAACATAATATGTTTCTCGTCTCTCCTGCTTTCTATTTTTCTGTCTCCTAAAATGAATTTTGCTTTTATGAAATATTGACAGATGATGTGTCCAAAGTGAGCCTTCTGAAGAGCCTTCCTGATGCTGATGCTAGACTAGTGCTGTTTGAAGCTGACATTTACAACCCAATTGAGTTTGAGCATGCAATTGAAGGCTGTGAGTTTGTTTTCCATGTAGCAACTCCCTTACAACACACTGAAAATTCCCAGGTTTCCCCCTTCATGATCATGATACACAGTCCTATAGTTTAACACATATTTGATCCAAAACCTATTTTCAAAAGGGGTAATTTGCTCGAGATCACAAAAATATTTTCAATATGAAGATTGGGTCAATCAACCTTTAGTGGTTTTAAAGCGAGGTCAATTAAGGGAAATTCTAGCAAGTGGTATTGACCTTGGCTAGATAGAAAAAAATGTTTCTGCTAACCTTACTTGAAGAGAAGAAGTATTTTTATTGATGTATGCTAGAAAATGAAATGACCAGGGACTTATGTTAAAATATGAAACTATTTGTTGATCTAAACCAGATTTCCTATTTTTCCTATTTTAAAATTTTGATATTTATATATAATGTGATCAAATTACTGCAAAGCAGTACAAGAACATAAAAAATTGATATTTATATATGACGTGATCAAATTGCAAAGCAGTACAAGAACATAACTGAGGCTGCCATAGCTGGGGCAAAGAGCATTGCAGAATGTTGTCTTAAATCAGGAACAGTTAAGAGGCTAATCTACACAGCATCCGTGGTGGCTGCATCTCCACTGAAAGAGGATGGGAGTGGCTTTGGAAACTTGGTGGATGAAACCTGTTGGACTCCTCTCAGTCTTTCATTTGCTTGTTCTAATGGTCATCGTAAGGTACATAAATTTCATAGCCTTTTCTCTTGGATTTTTCTTACTTTTAGTTTATCATTCTCACGGAATTGATGTTGGGGAGAGAAGAATTGAATACAGAACCTCAAGCACCGGGGTAAATGCTCTTAACTACTTAAGTCACAAGCCCTTGCAAATTTCCTAGCTAATCATATATTTCTCCTCTAAATTCAATGTTATGCCAAATGTTTCTATTCGGACTTTTATGGTCTGCCTTACGCTATCTTTTCAATTATAATTGCAGGCCTATGTGGATTCAAAAACACTTGCAGAGAGAGAAATCTTGAGCTATGGGAACCAAACAAATGGTGGACTGGAGGTTGTGACTCTGGCCTGTGGCCTTGTTGGGGTGATGCACTTCTGCCTTTCGCATCCTCGAGTGTGGCTGTTTTTATTTCTCAGCTTACAAACAGTGCAACTGAGTACCAATTACTTAGATTTCTGGAGGAATTGGTTGGGAAAATTCCTATAGTACACATCGATGATGTGTGTGATGCCCATATCTTCTGCATGGAAAAACCTTCAATAAGTCGTAGATTTTTGTGCGCAAGCTCATATGTTTCATCAGCAGAAATTGCTACTTACTATCAACAAAACTACCCAATATTTCAAGTGAAGCCAGAGTATGTAGCCATCTTTTTTCCTAAGGTATTTTTTCAAATTTTTTAAGATTAAATTTCAAGATTAATAGGATTCTGGAATTCGGTTTCAGG
Organism: Cydonia oblonga; assembly: GCA_015708375.1. Taxonomy (NCBI): domain Eukaryota; kingdom Viridiplantae; phylum Streptophyta; class Magnoliopsida; order Rosales; family Rosaceae; genus Cydonia; species Cydonia oblonga. Next base: position 5,296 of record JADOBS010301422.1, read on the forward strand.
TATTTGGATGGACCAAAAAGACAAATTGTTTGGGGTTCTACAAAGCTTGAAGAGAAGGGTTTTGAATACAAGTACTGCACCAAGATGATATTAGATGATTGCATAAGGTGTGCAAGGAATAGAGGTGGCACTGACTTCCAGTGACAACTGGTCCAGGCTTGTATAGGAGCTTTTTATGTATAATATCAGAATTGAATTTCGAATAGCAATTTGAATTTACATCTAAACTTCAAATTATTGAATGAAAAATAACTTAATTAGAATTTTTTAAAGAAACAGAAATTCAATATTTTATTGCATTCCTATCGGGCAGTGGTAAAGTATAAATTTTTTATTCGGTAGTTAAACTCATAAAGTGATTAAAAGTGCGTGAAAGATAGTAAAATGAATGGTGAATTAATGATATGTTAAAAAAACTGAGTGATAAACATCAAGGGTACACGAAATTCGACGTTATGATATGAAGAATAGTGTGGTGTAAAAAATAATCAAGAAAATTATAGAGGTAATATGTGGATTTTTGAGTGAAAATGATAAAATTACGCTTAAGGTACACCAGGATTCCCACGTCAGTGCAACGGACAATAACGACTCAATCAAGGAAGAGTCAAATGTAATCAAAATGATATTTATTCAATCCATCTCATCACTCCTTATCAAATCATCAATCAAAATGTAACTCCTAATTTTCCTATTCAATTAAGGATTCATTACCAAATTAATTGCAAGATATTATTTCACATAATATCTTGCAATTATATTCAAAATACCACCATAAGTGGACGGTCCCTATTCTCCAAATAGGGGCCAACCATACCCCTATATATAGCCCTATTTCTCTACCAAAAAGCTAAGTTCATTCTCTCCCTAAAAATTCCTAAACATTTTATCTCTCAAATTCTAACTTTGGCATCAGAGATTCTTCAATCAAAGCCCCCACATTCATCGTGGGCACATGAAGCTTTTGGCCTTAATTTTAGGTGTTATTATTTTGCAGGTGCATTTTCGTCAAAGGATAAGACACGCTTGAAGAAGACTCGCATTTGAAGTTTCTCATTTCTTATTCATTTGTAGATTTTTCGTACATTCTTATTTCTATTTTTTTTATATATAAAATTCTTTGAATAAACGTAAAAGAAAAGTACAATGACTAGAAATTCGGAAACCACAACGAACGGAACTTCCTACGTTCAAGGATTTGGACCAAGTGATGGAGATCGTGATGTAGCCTTACCACGACAATCCATGAGGCTCAACGCGACGGCTAGTGAAGTGGCACCACCCCCACGAGGCACCATCGTGGTAGCCACCATAGCGACCCCACTATCCACCGTGAGTAGGCCACCTCGCAGGAGCAGGCCCAGGCCCATGCCACAAGACAGCCAGCCAGCCTAGCGCAAGGCAGCCCAATATTCAACAAGCCCATGGTACTACAATGGCAGCTAATGCCCAAGTAGCTGCAACAATTGGAGCAGCACAGTGCCAGCCCAGCGCACTCCAAAGCCAAGCCCAAGACTCGTATGCCCAAGATGTGCTGAGGAGAGCCCAGAGCCTATGCGCTCCAGTGGTCGAGCCTATGCCTACGACCCAACCCGTTCCCATGGTTCAACCCAAGGTCCGACCCACTCCCATGACCCTCCTAGTAGCCCAAACCGGTCCAAGACCAGTTCAACCATTCCTGCTTCAGATTTCTGGATCGACAATTGAACCGGGGGTATTTTCACCCCATTTCTCCACAGATTTGACATATCCCAACTCAAATCTCGCATTCGGAGTCCATCACACTTCCACTACTCAAGGAAACACATATCGTCCAAGTTCTTCCAACCCAAATGGAGAACAACACTTGTCTCGAAAAGTCATAGAGTTGACAAGCGCCCTCGCGCAGCAGACGACCTTGGTAAATCAGCTTTTGCAGCGTCCCGGTAAGCAGCCACTTGACCAGTCATGAACCGAGCGTTTTAGCTGTGTACACTCCCGACTGGGCCCCCAAGATAGCGTATACTCTCGTCTTAGTGCGCGGAGGAAGATGCACTTTCGGTTAGGCCCATGGACAAGCATACACTCACAGTTGGGGCCACACTCCGATAATTAACATGAGCAACCTTCCAAGCAAAATGTTTATTCGCGACTAAGCCCGCAAGGAGCATCCTCCACCTCATATTGGAGTAGGCAGCACGACGGACTAAGATAAGCAATCACTTAATCTGGCTCAAGTTCAATTGGCAGCTTGCGAAGAACTCGCTTGCTTGCTTGCTAAGAACATACCACATGCACCGCAGCCGCGTCATAGACAAGTCGAACACATGGAAAAGCAACTTAAGCCAGTAGGTCAAGACCAGGGTCAACCGAGAGCTCCGTTACCCCCAACAAAGGCAAATTCAGGAAGAAATAGATAGGATCTTGACCGAGCGATTGCGCGATTTCCAACGCAACGAGGTTATTGATGAGGCACTACGACGAGACATGACTAACATAAGTAGGTCACCCTTCATGAACAAGATCAAGCTGGCAGAGCCTTGACATAAGTTCAACATGCCATATTTCACTTATTTCAAAAGAGATGGAGACCCTGAAAGACACCTAAAACATTACTGAAGTGCAATGATCCTCTATCGAAACAACGATGCTCTCATGTGTAAGATATTCGCCACTACTCTACAAGGCAAGGCACAAGATTGGTTCTATACCTTGCCGCCACAATCCATCTAGAGTTTCAATGAGCTTTCTTTGGTTTTCACCAAGGAGCATTCATCTTATCACTAGATCAAGAAAAAGTCTGACCACTTGTTCAACATGAAGAACCCAAAGAAGTTTTTCTGGGACTATATAAAGAGGGTCAAAATAGAAAAGGCAAAGATAATCGAATGCAACGACTCAATAGCTAGTGCAACCTTCCAAAAATGACTCCCAATAGACCACCCGCTGTTTGGAGAGTGGATCATGAAATAATATCTAATTTTGGCAGACTCTTTCACTCTGGCAGATAGGCATGCACTTTGGGACGAGGCTCAGCGAGCAGACAAGGCACCCGAGCATCCTCGAAAAGAATCAATAGTAACTCAAAAGAAGGGGGACGTGAAGTAGTACAACAACAAAAGCAGACACAAAGCCAAGCACAGAGACCGATCAAAGGAAACCCAACGCCCAAGAACTACTCTAAGTTCTCGATTCCGATCCACCAAATCCTCCACGACATCAAGAGCGAACCTTGGTTCAAGCTGCCAAAGCAATCAAAGAAAGATACTTAAAAAATTGAACCATACCAAGTACTACGCATTCTATCGAGGTCCTGGTCACATAACTGACGACTGCTACACTTGGGGGAATACCTAGAAAAGCTCGTGAAAGAAGGCAAGGTTTATAGATACTTGGACAAGCCAGCTACGCATCCTAAAAGAAACGCAGAGGCCGACGAAGAACCGCCAACCAAGACAATCTAGATAAGTGGCATCTTTGTCGAATCCGAGCACTTAAAGGCTATTAACAACTCCAAGAAAAGAAAGATCCAACAGGCTCTACTAGTCTCATAGGTCCAGGCAGTCAACACTTAACCTAGACCCATTGTTGGCTTCACCGAGCAAGGTGCCGAAGGCGTCAACTTCTCACATAACGACGCACTAGTGGTATCTGTCCAACTGGCCTACGCTATAGTCAACCTACCTTAACTCTTAGTAATTCAGAAGATGGGCTTGGAAAGCACAATCATACACCTAGCGGAAGTACTCACTAGATTCCATGGACACACCTCGACTGTCATCATCAACATTACACTTTACGTGAGAACACCGCTAAGTGTCTCAAAGCAGATGTTCACAATAGTAAGCGACCCGTCTCCTTACAATGGGATTCTAGGGCGACCTTGGCTAATAATGTTGGATGTCGTAACCTCCGTCAAGTATCAAAAAATCTAATTTTGCATCGCGGGAAGAGGAGTTGGAGAAATCAAGTCTACCCAGGCCACATCTCGACGATGCACTATGCAAGTATTGAATAAGTCAATAAAGAAAACATTTACCCCCGTAGAAGCTACCGAGGTCCGAAGGGATGACGAAGCTACCAAATAGCAATCACATTAGATGGATTAAGAAAATGGTGTCCAAATCAATGGGTCAGCAGACGAGAAGGGATGGAAACCCGAAGAGGATGCCGAATACATCATTCTTGATCCCCCAGCAGCCAGAGGAGACTGCTAGAATTGGCTCACGTCTGAGCCTGAATGAAAATGATGAACTCACTGTTTTCCTTAGGAAAAATTATGATTCGTGTGGTCACCTTCTGACATGCCCGGCATCGACCCTAAGATAGCTTGCCACAAGCTGCACGTCGACCCCGCTGCTAAATCGGTGATCCAAAATAGAAGACATTTCGCACCCAAACGAGTGGCAGTCATCGAAGCAGAAATCGACAAGATATTGGAGGCCTGATTCAAGGAAAAGGTAGCATGGCTTGCGAACGTCGTGCTAGTAGTAAAGAAAGATAAGGGTAAATGGAAGGTTTGTATAGATTACATCGACCTCAACAAAGCATGCCCAAATGATCCTTATCCAGTTTCCCGAATTGATCTACTAGTATATTCAACTTCTAGGAACTAATTGCTCAGTTTCTTGGACTCATACTCCGACTACAACCAAATAGCCATGCACGAGCCCGACAAAGAGAAAATCGCGTTCATGATCGAGTAAAGCACCTATTACTACAAAGTTATGCCTTTTGGCCTCAAGAATGCGGAAGCCACTTACCAACGATTGGTAAACTTGATGTTCAAAAAGAAAATTGGAGTAACCATAGAGGTCTACGTTGATGACATCATGGTGAAAGGCAAGCAGCGATCAGACCATATTGGCAAATTGGCGGAAACTTTCGACATCCTTATAAATTACAAGATAAACCTCAATCCTGCCAAATGCACATTTGGAGTATTTTCAGCCAGATTCTTAGGGTACCTAGTAACCCAACAAGGAATTGAGGCACATCCCAAACAGATCTGAGTAATCCTAGAGATGAAGTCTCCAACTTTCTTGAAGGAGATCCAAAGCTTGATCGAATGAGCAGCCGTGCTCAACCGCTTTCTCTCACGGTCTATCAATCAATGCAAGCCTTTTTTCAAGGAAATCAAGAGGGCACAACGAGAGAAATGGGTTGATGAGTGCAAAAAAGCTTTCCAAGACCGGAAGAAGTATCTCACGTCACATCTCTTACTATCCAAGTCAGAAGTAGTGGAAGACTTGTACATCTATTTGGCAGTCCTGGAAGTAGTGGTGAGCTCTACTCTCATACGAGAATAGATAGGAGCCCAACTGCTGATATTCTACACTTCTAAGGGTATTCTCGATGCGAAAACTAAATATCTGAAGATCGAGAAATTAATTTAGCGATAGTTGTTGCGGCTCGGAAGCTCAGACCATATTTTCAAGCTAATACAGTCACCGTCATGACTCAATATACTCTATAATCAATCCTACATGGTCCATATTCTTCTTAACGAGTAATGAAATGAGCACTGGAACTTGGCCAATACGGCTTAGTTTTCTGACCCACACGGAGACAAAGGCCCAAGTCTTGGCGGACTTTATAGCAGAATTCATTCATAGCCTAGGCAACGCAACATAGCGGCCCAATGATGCCCCAGAGGCAACCGAGCACGCCCTAGCTACTTCTGCTTTACCTGATTGAGACTTCTGGCATTTGCATGTCCATGACGCATCTAACTACAAGGGCTCGGGAATAAGCGTGGTCTTTGTTACCCTAGACGGTTCGATGCTCGAGTAGGCAATTACTCTAGGCTTCAAAGCGCCCAACTGCAAGGGCTCGGGAGCATGCATGGTCTTTGTCACCTCAAACAGTTCAATGCTTGAGCAGGCAATCACTCTCAAAGCATTCAACAACGAAGCAGAGTACGAAGCACTATTAACAGGCCTCCGAATGGCAAAACACTTGGTAGTGAAAAAGCTTGCAATTCATTCTAATTTCTAGCTAATCACCAACCAGACTACTGGGGAGTGGACGACGAAACATTCGAAGATGGTGTAGTACAACGCCCACGGGGACGCGGTACCTGGCCTAGGCTCCACTCTCGATCATTAATTCAAACGCCCTATTTCGGTGGAATATCTAGACAAGCCTAGCATAAAGGCGGAGCCAGCAGCCGAGGCGTCACAAGTTAGTATAACTCCAAACTGGCAAGGTTTCATTATAGACTACCTAGTCAATAACACATTTCCTATGGAAAGATTGGAGTCTAGAGAGCTCCAAGCAAAGGCAGCACACTACTACATATGGAACAACATTCTCTTTCGAAGATCTTACACTGGACCACATCTCCGTTACCTAGCGTCTCCTGATGACTTAAAGGTTCTAAGCTCAATCCACGAAGGGGTTTATGAAAATCACTCTGGAGGCCGATCTTTAGCACAAAATTCTCTAAATGCATACTACTACTGGCCTATTATGCATCAATATGCTAAGGAGTTAGTACAAAAGTGCGACCGCTGCCAATGCTACAAGCCGGTACTAGCATTGCCTGCCAATGAACTACACCTGCAAGGGGTCGTCCATGCAATGAGTAATCGACTTGGTAGGGCCAATAATGCCCGCTACTAGGGGCAGATGCATGATGATCGTGGCAACTGACTACTTCACCAAGTAGGTGGAATAGAGCCCATGATAACCACATCTCATACAAACATAGAACGTTTCATATGGAGGAACATCATTTGCTAATTTGTCATTTCTGAGTCCATTGTCATAGATAACGGCCTGTAATTCGCAAGCAAAGATTTGGCGAAGTTCTTCCAGAAA
>JADOBS010301423.1:0-12096 GCA_015708375.1 Cydonia oblonga
GTGACATATAGGGTGAAGTAAAAAATTGTACAAAATGTCAAAATGCCCAATAGTCATAAAATGTCATTTTAATGTTTTAAATTGGACATCTCTTTTTTTTTTTTTTTTTTTTAACAAACAATATTATCAACACTAAGGGGTGAGAGAGTGCTAAGTCTCACAATGAGCACCATAATATATGATTCAAATTCGTCTTTGGCAAGAATAGAAAATAAGGCTTCTTACTTACAAGTGAAAAGGAATACCACTAGATTATAGCACTAAGTGACAAAAATAAATAAATAAATAAAATTTGACATTTCATTGGAAGATGCTCTAAAAATGTTTAATTACAAACGATATTATCTACACTAAGGGAAATGAGGTAGGCTTAATCTCACAATAGGTTAGTAATAATGTGGTTCAAATTCGTCTTTGGCGATAATCGAACTTTAGACCTCTCACTTACAAGTGGAAAAAAAAATTGTATTAATTTGTTTTAAAATATGATACGTATAATGATTTTAGTGGGCCATCTTAGAGCAAGTCCACCCCTAAAGACTTTATGCTAGCATCCATCGCATTTATCCACTTAAGTGAACAGTAATATACCCCAATGAACAGTAATAGGCCAAGGCATCTCCACTCCGAAAACCAAATAGCCTAGTCAATTTTATTAAAATATTATTATTTTTTATTATAAAATAATAAAAATAAAAATTTTATTTTAAAAAAAAAGTTTCAGTAGCATCTGAGAATTCAACAATTTCAGTCAGACAAAAGCACAAATTATACGGCAATTTGAGGAAGCTCGAACTTGAACGGACTACCTTCTTCGGACCTCCGAACCAGGTCCATGTTCTTGAGCTCTTTGCGGATTCTGGACCGAAGCAACCGCTTCTGTAGGAATATAGCTTCGATTGGGTCATCGACGTCTCGGTTCATGGTGGGGAAGGGGCGGTGAGAATGGGATGCGAGGCGTTCATTAGCTAGGCGAGAAGGGAAGAGGGTACGAGAAGCTTATGTGCATGGCCGGAATCAACCTCAGCCCCAACGAAATTGTTCTCCATCTCGACCCTAATCAGATCATCGAGGACGATTTCCGTGTGAAAGGCACGCGCCAGGCAAATAGCTCAGCTCCTTGGTCAGTCAATTTTGGGCTAGCCCAGAGACCAACTTGGGCTGAGTGCCAGGCAAGTTGCTAGGCTGGAGTGAATTGACAGGGTGCCAGCCTGGTTTTTTGACTGGATGCTGGGCTATTCTACCTCCGGTGGAACTACTCTTAGAGGGTCAATAAATTGGATAATCTCTACCAAATAACGTCAAACGGTCGTTGTAGCCTCGTAGGGTCGATAAAATCTATGCACTGATGAATATTTGTTGCGCTTTAATCAAAATGCAAAGGAGTAATTAATTAAGGATTTTGTTTTTGAATAATTATTTATATTTTGTCAACTCGTCAATATAAAAAAGGGCATTAATAAGTTTAAAATATAAAAAATTAAATTGATGCGTTAATAAAATATAAAAAAAAACATTGTGATAAAAACTCATAATTAATTAACTTAAAAGATCAACGGGGTTTTCTCTGTGTCCGATGTGGCACCATGAATATCAAAGGCACTGCAAGATTTGGTCATACAATTTTGATGTCAGCTTAATATAAGATTGGTTGGGATTGGGTTCCTTTAATTGGCATGCATGGTCTCCAGATAGCTAAGTTCTTTTGAGGGATACATGGTATCTGCTTTTTGCGCAAATGACACATTAATTCTTTTTTTTTTTTTTTTGTTTCTCTCTATGAAATAGTACGTACTGCTCTGTACAAATAAAATAATAATGGTTAGATTTCGTATATAGGAATGTAATGGATATTTGCAACAGCTAAATTTTTTATAAAACTTATATAATTGAGTGGTACGTATAATTATAGGCAGGATAATTTTTTTTTCGTCGTGGAATTCTAATTCATGATCAATGAACATGTTGACAAAGAAAAGATGTAGCATATTCATGATGAAGCTTGTGCATTACATGCTTATAAACCACTTTGTATGCAGAATCTATGCATACCTGCTCAACCAAATCCCCCAACTTTTGCCTGATCATACTTACACATTCAATTTCATCTAATGATGGGCAACTGCCTAGAGTGGACTTGCCCCAGCATGAGGTTGTCTATTGGAGCTTCATGTAAAAGAACTTCATATGTGAATAACACCCAAATGAAAACCCAAAAAAAAAAAAAAAATTTGACAGTCCATGAAACATTACTTAGACATGTTTAGGCTAGGCATTTCAAATATTATGACATATATAGGACTAAACTATCACTAATTTATTTGAATTTTTGCACAAATGATATTGAAATAATGATTAAGAAATAAACGGTTTTGATTATGACATACGTATAGGAAATATTTGTTACGTAAAAGGAGGAGGATTGTCCCCTCCTATTTTTGTCTCCTCTCATCCCCTCCTTTTAATTTTGACCATTTAAAAGCAATCTGATGGTTTAAAATTGTGCCACATATTTAGCGAGCCTTATTTAATTTTTCTTATTGAACAAAAACAATCAAATAAATAAAAAAAAAGACTCATTAAATATGTGACATAACTTCAAGTCATCAAATTTCTTTTGAATTGTGCAGAATGAAAGGAAGGGATGCAACGGGACAAAAATAGTAAGGAAGAGAATTAAAAAAAAAATGATCCATTTATAATCCTCCATCAGTTGGACTAATGGATCATCCAATTGGAAACGATAACCGAATGCATCCAATTAACCCAGCGAAAGCCTTCGAATCATCCAGCTTTAGACCATGGGCGAAAGCCTGGCGGAGCAATGCCGCGTGGAGGTGGAAGGCCTCCGAGTTATGAACTTCCTTTCCTAGAGAATAAGCAATGAGGGTATTTGGGGACTTCATTTATAATTCTTATAATTAATTTGTTGTGACGATACATATCTTGTCTGAGCACTAAACTAGACGGTTAGTATCATAAAGTTATGGTTTTTTTTTTCTCGATAAAAAATGAGAGGGTACCCCTTTCCGATCGACCCATTAATCACTTTGGGGTTTAAGGTTTCTGTCTATATCAAATGTGGCATGATATCTTTCGTCGTCGAGTTCAGTTCGTTGGGTCGGTTTAGTTGCAAGGTTTTGCTCCCTTGGTTAGTGGTCGGGAAGCTTTTCTTTATCAGCCGTAGTTCAGGTGCAAGTCCTAGTAAAAAGGGTGGGACGAGGAGGTTCAATGGTATGATTTTAGTTTTTATTGTAAGCTTCTAGTCACACCCAATTTTAACTCTTGACACCGAGCAATCTCTTCACATCCAACACCATTTTAAAAGTATAAATTATTTGCTCTCCTCACCCAGCCATTATTCCAAATATTACTATCCTTAATATATCTATTTTCTCTTCTCATCCAAAAATCCTTTCTCCTCTATAGTTCGGCTGACAGTAGGTGTCTTCTCTTGGTTTTCTTGTTTTTTTTCTTTCCTTTTTTCGTATGCAATAGCTTCGGGACGAAGCCACCGAACATTGAAGTCTCACTAATCCATCGCTCTCCACTCTTTTTACTTTTCATTAATTTCTCAATATATTAGTAGTATGAGTTTACTAGGTTGGAGAGTTGATACTGGAGATCTTAAAACTTATAATTTATGGAAATTGTTATTAGCACTTCAAAAATCTCATTCTACACTTCAAACTTTTTATATTAGGAAAGAAAAATACACTTGTGAGTAATGCAGAATGAAATTTTTGGAGTGTCAATAACACTTCCCTAATTTTAATTCATATTAACGAGTTTGAGATTGGTTGGGTATGAATACAGCTTGGATTGATTATGTAATGTTTAGGGTTGAGATAAAGTGAAAAATATTGGTTTGAACAAAAACTTGAAATCTAGTTGCCAAGGGTGTTCGGACCTGGTTGATCGAACGACTTTATAGTTGGGTTCGGTTGGTTGCTGTTGAACGTGTCCGGTTGAGTTCGGTCTCTATGTTGGAGATCGGTTGATTTTGGTTCAACACCTTTGAAGTTTTTCGACATTGTACCATCGAATAACCTTTTATTTATTTATTTTTTCTTTGTCCGATAGTATGTTACCTTTATATATTTTAGTGAATTGTTACGCCGTGTTGTGCAAGAGCTTTATATTTTTGTGTTTTTGTTAACTTGAGCTTCTTAGGTTAAGAGGATAGTTCTGGATCATACATATTACATTATGATATATTAACTAGATTCATTTATGAAAACATATTTGTTTGAATACATAACAAAAAATACGCTGAACTTTATGAGGTGCCCCTTCTGATCTAAATTTGTGGGTCTGTTCATTCCGGTATATATAGGTGGAATTCACCTCTATTAGAGAGACAGTCAATAAATATGGTACAAATAATTTACTAAAACTGGATATTAAAATTCCTCTATTTTCTTACTTTCCTCGTGTTTACTAACACATATAAAATAAATAAAAAATTATCGACTCTTCCATGAATTTCATAATATAATCCAATTATAGAAGAGTTGGGAATTAGATCAACTAGGAATGCTAGTTGATTCATACTGATTCCTTCTTTTCCTTCTCCGAATCATTATTTTTTGTATTTTAGATAAGTAGATATGAAATTAGTATTAGTTAAATATCATGCATGTATTCAGTAACTGATGGTGTGATTGAATTGGATTGCCGTTTTCGTATAAGGAATATAATTCAAACTTTAAAAGTTGTAACATGTGATGAACCCAAAAAAAAATGGTAGTAACATGTGTCATCTGGAGTATTGATTTTTATATTGAAACGTAAATCTGTGTGGAAAAAGGTTTATATGAACTTGTTGAATTTGGGCAGGCGGGATCTGCGACCAAAGAACAACCTATCAGTCAATTGAGAACAATATCACGGTTCCAAATCAAATCCGTCTCCCATGTCCATGTCCATGTCATATGCCTAACTTAGAAACAACGTGGCACGTATTGGGCGGTGCCATTTTTGTAGTTTTGCTTGATACCACTTCAATCTGAGTCTCACCAGTACCCACGTCACATGTAGATTTTAGCTAATGGTCTGCCTGGTACAAATTTAGAACCAAATTATGGCATATACCCTTTGACAGGTAGATCTCCTCTTCTTTTCCCTTTTATTTTATTTATTTTATTTTTATTTTTTACAATTCAATAGCTTGAGTGAATTAGATTGTTCAATGGTGGAAGAAAGGAGGATCGGCATGGTGGAATCCGCACTATAGTGCATAGACATTATTGCCCTCTGCTACTATAGTAAAACGTCATTTGCCTTCTTTTCTTCCATGTTCGATACTTTGATTTATACACACACATATATAGAGAAGTGTTTTTCACATATCCTTTTTATTTTCTTTCACTCATATTTAATTATGACCATTTATTTCATTTAATTTGATCACACTTTCCTAATAAAATTTAATTTCTTAATTTATAGTTTTTTATGAATGCCCATGAGTTTTAACTTACGTAATCCACGAGATCTGATTTCTCTTAATTTGTTTTGCTGAGTGAGCCTCCACCTCATGAATCTAGACATTAGGACCAACCTAAAATCTGATAACATAAATTACAGACTTACGTTATAAGTCTAAGAAGTAAGCTAATAAGATAATTGCGCTTTCAAAATGTGATTTAACGAGGCTTGCTAGGCAGGTGTACCGTACGTGCGGAAACTTATAAAATCTACAAGGTGCATAAAATTTCTTTGCTAATGAAGACTTTCGACTACCTAGGAGCACCGCAGTCAAATCCATGATATGAGATATTTTTCTTTTACAACTAGAGATAAGCTATTTATGATACTAGTCATAAGCCAAATGCAATACAAGCCAAGAGAAAATTTCATACATCAGCAGAATAAACTACGCAAAGGAATTGACACGACAAAATGGAAGCGGTTTTAGAACCCTAAAAAACTTGGTATATATGATATAAATCCCAACAACCATGAGCACTTATAAGATCATTAACACAAGCGTCAATCGGTAGGATCTAGGAAAGAAGAAACTCAAAAATTTGAAGATAGAGGTAGGTAAGGATCGGAACAAAGTCTATGGACTGACCATCTCCCACTTTACAAGGAAGCTCATGAGGATTCTCTCCGGATCTTCTTTGTGAGATTTTTATATCTTAATCATTTATTGTACATTGTATGATTAGTTTTTGTTAGGTACTATTTGTGTTTAATTTGAAATAAAAAATTCAAATGATTTCTGACTACACAATATACAATAAATGATTAAGATGTGAGGATCCTTAGGATCCCCACAATTTGGATCTGGACAAGATCCGAATCCAAGATTAGAGCCACATTTGTATCCCACATTAGCTAGAGGGAGAGTTATTTAGTGGAAAAGGATCCTTGCCAGATCCTTTTCCTGGGGATCCAGAAATCATGTTCGTTCAGCGTATATCACGCGGTCAGTTTTCGTTAGGTACTATTTATATTTAATTTTAATTTTTAAATTTTAAATGATTTTTTACCGTATGATGTACAATGAACGGACATGATTTCATGGTGGATGTATGCATATATCAAAAGTTGTATTTTGATGTGTGTCAACTTTTCTTTCATAGAAATTTATTAAGTAAACTTGTGGATAATAACATTAAGCATAATGTTAGTGAAGTTATATATTTAGATTATATTTTGTAAAAAGGGTTTTTGAACTTTAATCCTTCAGAAAGACTAAAATTTAATAAAAATCTAGTGCTAGATTAAATATTGATTTTAGTTCTTAATGTGTACTTAATTCAAATTCATATTATATTTTTTGTTTTTATATTTAATAGATAACTTATTTAATGTTATTACTTTAAATTTTAAATTTATTATTATACACATTTTAATTCATTAATTTTATTTAACTTTATCTAATTAGAGTACCTAAACGTCCATACCATAATAAATTTTACTAAATTAGTGTACCAAAATGCCCCTACCTAAATATATTGTTGTGAACTAGTGACACATAAGAAAATATGTAAAAACATAAGTATACCGAAAATTTTGTACCTAACTATATGATACTAAACTAGTGTACCGAAATGTCGGAACCTAAATATATTATATTTACCCAGTGTACCGAAATGTTTGTACCTAAATATATTGTAATGAATTAGTAGCAGATAAGAAAATATGCAAAAACATTAAGTGTACCGAAAAATCTCAACGAAAATATTTTCTTATATAAGAATGCTTACCATAATAAGAATTAAAACTTATAATATTTTCATAAAATTTAAATTCATAAAATTATAAATAGAAAAATAGACATTGAATACATATGGTGACAATAAATAAAGTCTAGGGGACTAAAATTAATTTTTAATCTTGTATAAGACATTTTTCTAAATTTCATCTTATTTAGGGATTAAAATCTAGTTTTCTAAAATTATATGATTGGATTGTTGATGATTAGATTATTAATTAAGTGTTGATTATTGTGCTTATTTTATATTAGTAACACATCATATTGTTTATAAATTTAATCTATAAAGTTGGTCCACCTGACATTATTATAACATTAAAATAAACCTATAGAAGAGATTAAAAAAAAAAAAGCTAATTGTTGTTACAATGCACATTTTATCTTCAATCTTAGTTATTCAATTTTCTTTTTATTTTTTTTAACAAAAAAAAAAGTTCAATTTCGTGTCATTTAAAACTATTATTTTATTTTATTTTGTTATGTTTTTTGTTTTATTTGATTAAAGGGATGATTGATACGAATAAGAACTAGAAATAAAATGGTAGGAGGAACTAGTGGAGATCATTCGTGATAAATTCGGATATGAGTTTATTGAATTTGCGGTCCGTCGCCCATCTTAATCTTCTAATTTTAGTTTTATTTTTATTTTTATTTTTATTTTATTTTTTCGTCAATATGCAAGCATCTGTCATTGTTTGTCCCCTTCAAAGTTTCGGACAAAACAAATATTAAGGGAGTTTCTTTTGCGAGTCCCGACTAATTTTCTGAATCCAAAAGAAGCGGAGAAAGGCGGAATCGGAGAAAAGTCCGAACAAACCAAAAATATCAGCAGCGGAAGTAACTGATTAACAGGTGAACGGGAAATAGAGATAAAAATAATGACGGACTACAAGACAAGTCAGGAACTTGGCAGCTTCAATCATTTAAAAAAAAAAAAAAAGAACAAAAAATTGGAAGCAATCTACATCTACTCTTGCAACTGGTTTGTAATTGGACTCCAAACTCCAAAGATTAGTAGGTTCCACACACACACACACACACACACTCACACGCTCTCTCCCCCCCCCCTATGTGTCACTCTCTCTCTCTCTCTCTGTCTCTCTGTTATGGTGGTACAGTAGCAGTTGTAGTACTAGGAACCCTTTCTAAATGTTCATCTGTCCTTTAAATTAATGCATGAAATTTTGGAAGTAGGGTACTTGTTGTATTGATTTGGTGGGTTTTCTGTTCTGGTTGTGGGTGTGCTCCTGCTCAATTGTTTGACAATTGTCCGAGTTATCCGGAACCCAACTCAGTTTGGTAGTTAGAGAGTGAGTGAAGTGGCTGACGGATGTTGAAGGGTTGTTGGCCAACTGCTTCTTAAACCCTTCTCTTTCTCCCTCTGTTTCTCTTCTCTCTTCTCTCCAGATTGCCGTGGATCGATCTCGATTGAGAAAATGAATCTGAGGAGCCATTCTGGATCTTAATCTGCAAAATTATATTACTAAAAAATTGCAAAACCTGATGCTGGATTTGTCTCTATACCAAGATTCCGCCTAAGACCAGCCAGCTAGCCACCGAAGCCAGTCCTCACCCGTCACCCATTTTTAGGATATTTACCCTGCTGCTCTGGAAGCACAGATTGCAGTGCAAACACACACACTCACACACACACACACACACACACACACACGCTCTCTCTCTCTCTCTCTCTCTCTCTCTTTCTCTCTCTCCAACCGCCCTTTCTATTAAATTGAGTAGTGAGTGATCTTACATAAGGCAAACCCTCTGACCCCCTGAAGGAAGGAAGAGGTAAGCATCAAGCATCTTAATTTGAAGTGCTTATGGGAGATGCAATTGCAGACCTATTTACCTTTTTGCAGTGAGGAGTGGCTACTTACGAGTGAGTTGGACCTGGGTCTTGTTTGAATGATTTTTCAAGTTTTCTGATGTGGCTACTTTTTCGTTTCAGGTAAGTTTTGAGATTGGGGGTCTCATTCGTTCATTCGTTTATTCGTAATTGTTGGCGAAAAGATGAAGAAGGGAGCCGTGCTGGTGGCTGTTGCTGCTACAATTGGTAACCTCCTGCAAGGATGGGATAATGCCACAATTGCCGGTACTTATCCGCTACAGATATTCGATATCAGTATCTTTTCGAGTTTAAAATTAACCCATGTTTGAAGTGAATTTTGAGCATTTCCCATTCACAGTTATTTTATATGGTTTGTTCATTTGAATCACAGTTTAGAGGAGCCAATATATAGTTATTTCTTGCTTCTATGTTTCCAGGGGCTATTGTTTACATAACAGAAGATTTCTCCTTGGGGAGTTCTTTAGAAGGCCTTGTTGTGGCCATGTCACTCATCGGAGCAACAGTTATTACAACTTGCTCAGGAGCCATATCAGATTGGATTGGTCGGCGGCCAATGTTAATAGCATCCTCAGTCTTTTATTTTGTGAGTGGTTTGGTAATGGTGTGGTCACCCAATGTCTATGTACTATGTATAGCAAGGCTGTTAGATGGATTTGGAATCGGCCTAGCGGTTACTCTCATCCCACTCTATATATCTGAAACTGCCCCACCAGATATAAGGGGATCCTTGAATACTCTTCCGCAGTTCCTTGGTTCAGGCGGCATGTTTCTGTCGTATTGTATGGTTTTTGGGATGTCACTGATGGACTCACCAAGCTGGAGATTGATGCTTGGGGTTCTTTCCATCCCCTCTTTTATCTACTTTGTGTTAACGGTGTTTTACTTGCCTGAATCTCCTCGATGGCTTGTGAGTAAGGGCAGGATGCTTGAGGCAAAGATTGTTCTCCAGCAGTTACGTGGCACTGAAGATGTTTCTGGTTTGTTCCTTACTATTGGCTTGCCATATTTTGTTTGTATGCATACATCCGCTTCCAGATTGCATAGAATCTATCTCTTGTTACAGTGGACCACTTCTTAATTAGCGTTGACTCATACATTGAATTGCGCTTGGTATTGCGTACTAAAATTCATATCACAAATTCATGCAGCATTCACTGAAATTTAGTACGATAAACCTGAGCGTTTAAAAGGCTGCATAATATCTTTATGTGTAAAAGTTGCTCGGAGATGCCTTCATTGCTTCCTTTGGTTTCCCATTTAATGTTATTTTTATTTAGACAAATAGTTTTTCACATGTATAAAAATGGTTTAGACATTTATGTGTAAAAGTTGCTCGGAGGAAACTGTATTACTTATGAAGAAATTATGTTCTCAGATGTTTTCTGTTTAGCATACCACAGTTCTCTGGTTGTTATATATAAACATAATAGAAAAACAAGTATAGGAAGGTATGCACATGTTCACAAGAAGGTGCAATGGTTTCTTTCATTTCTTTTTTCTTTTTTCTTGTTTTGATCGAATCCAAACGCTTTCTTGAATAATGTTCCGATTGTTATATGTTTGCTTCACATAAAAATATGATTACTTTTTGTTTTCACTTTCTTTGCCACATATAGATTAATGCTCAGATTGTTATATGTTTGCTTCACTTCAATATTGTTTTCGTAAACCTGTTGATATTGTGCTAGGCTAGGAGTTTTAAGAGTGAGCACTCAAATCTCAGATTAAGCATTTACATAACCGTCTACATGCATAAGCTGTTGTTTTTGCGTAAATCTATGCCCCTTTACGTCAATATTGCCTACATTCATATCATAATTCATGCAGCATTCACTGAAATTTAGTATGGTAAACCAGAGCGTGTAACAACAATGACAACAACAACAAAGCCTTATCCGACTAAAAGGCCGCATAATATCTTTATGGGCAAAAGGCTGCGTAATATCTTTACGTGTAAAAGATTGCTCGGAGATGCCCTGATTACTTCCTTTGGTTTCCCATTTAATGTTATTTTTTATTTAGGCAATTAGTTTTCAGCTGTATAAAAATGGTTTAGACATTTAATTAATTTTTACTAATGCTTGTAGGAAAATGTAGAAATTTTCTCAGATGTTTTCTGTTTAGCATACTGCAGTTCTCTGGTTGTTATATATAAACTTTAATAGAAAAAACAAGTATAGGAAGGTATGTAGATGTTTGCAGAAGGTCCAAAGGTTTCTTTGATTTTGTTTTTTCTTTTTTCGATCGAATCCAAACATTGAATAATGCTCAGATTGTTATATGTTTGCTACACATCAATATTGTTTTCGTAAACCTTTTGATAGTGTGCTAGACCAGGAGTTTTAAGAGTGACAAGTACACTCTAATATAAGATTGAGCATTTATAGATATGTCAAGCTTTTCTATTTGTGTAAATCTACGCCCCTTTATTGTAAATGTTGCTAACACATATGGTTTATAGGTGAACTGGCTTTGCTGGTTGAAGGTCTTGGAATTGGAGGTGAAACATCAATAGAAGAGTACATAATAGGCCCAGCTGATGAGCTTGGTGATAGTCAGGATCCAGCTGACAAAGATAAAATCAGGTTATATGGACCTGAAGAGGGCCTTTCCTGGGTTGCCAGACCTGTCACCGGACAGGGTTCTCTTATTAGTCTTGTTTCTCGCCAAGGAAGCATGGTAAACCAGGGCGTGCCTTTAATGGACCCTCTTGTCACTCTGTTTGGTAGCGTTCATGAAAATTTCCCAGAGACTGCAAGTACCCGAAGCATGCTTTTCCCTAATTTTGGCAGCATGTTCAGCACAGCAGATCGGCCTAAGACTGACCAGTGGGATGAAGAGAGTTTGCACAGGGAAGGTGAGGGCTATGGATCTGATGGTGCTGGGGGAGACTCAGATGACAATTTGCATAGTCCATTGATTTCACGTCAGGCAACAAGTCTGGAAAAGGATTTAGTGCCCCCTGCTTCCCATGGCAGTGCTCTAACCATGAGGCGGCACAGCAGTCTCATGCAAGGGA